>CAUYRT010056877.1:0-159771 GCA_963574885.1 Lepilemur ruficaudatus | reverse complement strand
TGATAATAAGGTGACACTGGCTTCATAGAATGAGTTGGGGAGGATTTCCTCCTCCTCAATGTTATGGAATAATTTCAGCAGTATGGGTATCAGTTCTTCTTTATAGGCCTGGTAGAATTTGGCTGTGACTGCATCTGGTCTGGGGCTTTTTTGTTGTTTTTTTGGAAGATTTTTTATTACTGCTTCAATCTCACTGCTCAGGAGTTCTATTTCTTACTGACTGAGTCTTGGAATGTTGTGTCTTTCCAGGAATTTGTCCATTTCCTCTACATTTTCTAGTTTATGTGTGTAGAGATTTTTATCTTATTCACAGATGATGTTTTGTATTTCTATGCTGTCAGTTGTAATATCTCTCTTTTAATTTCTGATTGAGCTTATTTGGGTTCTTTCTCTTATATTATTTGTTAGTCTATCAAGCGGTCTATCAATCTTGTTTATCTTTTCAAATAACCACATTTTTGTTTTCACTGTTTATATATTTTTTTGGTTTTGTTTTCCATTTCATTTAGTTCTGCTCTGACCTTTGTTATTTGTTTTCTTCTGCTGGCTTGGGGTTTGGTTTGCTCTTCCTTTTCTTGTTCCTTGAGATGTGATATTAGGTTGTTAACTTGTGATCTTTCTGACTTTTGGATGTGGGCATTTAAGGCTATGAATTTTCCCCTTAGGTATGCTTTTGCTTAATCCCATAGATTTGATAGCCTGTGTCTCCTTTGTCATTCAGTGCAAGGAATTTGATTCCATCTTAATTTCTTTATTGATCCAATAATTGTTCAGTAGAAGTTTGTTTAATTTTTATGACTGTGTGTAGAATTGAGTGTTACTCTTAGAATTGATTTCTAGTTTTAATCTACTATGGTCTGAGAAGATACATGGTAAGATTTTGATTTTTTAAAATTTCTTGAGACTTGTTTTGTGGCCTAAGATATGATCAATCTTGGAGAATGTCCCATGTGTTGATGAGAAGAATGTATATTCAGTAATTTTTGGGTAGGATGTTCTATAAATATCTTTTAGGCACATTTGTTCTATGGTCCCCATTTAATTCCAGTGTTTCTTTATTTATTTTCTGCTTTGATGATATTTCCAGCTCTGACAGTGGGGTGTTGAAGTCCCTGGAAATTTCTCTCACCCTAGAGTGAGAGACTAGGGAAAAATGTAGAGGTGGATGGGGGCCTTGAACTCATGACAGGTGAGGAGTAAGTGGAGGAGCTTAGAATGGTTACTCTTCAGGGGGAGGCCCACAGGCACATCCCATGTCTGCAAGTTACCAGTGGGGCTTCCTGTGCCACAGGGATCTAACTGGCCCTCTGTGGGTCCAAGGTAAGGAGGGGTGGGATGGACTGGCAAGGAGACATACATCGTCTCCACCTGAAGAAGGATGTCATGGGTCATCCCCGTGCTCAGGGAGGAGATGAGCTGCCTCTTTTAGAGATTGGGAGTCTGAGAGGTTGGGAGGATGACATGGTTTTTCCTGAAGAGGTACATTTCTCTGGTACATGGGCTGCATTCTGAGAAGTCCTGCAGAGGTAGCAATTCTGCTGCTTCCCTGCTGTGGAATGTCAAATGGGCTGGGTGGAGGAAGGTGCTATCCTCAGCTGGCATGCCCAGGACTTCTCTTTGTGTTGTCTGGCTACTCTAGATGGCATTGGCATATTTGCCTTGGCTGACGGGAATCCCTCGTGTCCCTTGAGCAGTTTTGTGGCGAGCAAGAGAAACACATCACTACAGTGCCTTGACACTCCTGGAAAGCATATGAGTCACTGGCACCAGGGGACCCGACATCTTTTTCTTGGTCACTGTGCTTGTAAGGCAAAGCCAAGTCATCTTTTCTTCTGTGGTCCTTAATCATGGAAAAAAGTTGCCTTGCAGAAACTGGTGCTGTGATTCTGGACATGGAGGGATTCTGGCCTTTCTCTTGAAGAAGGGACAGAGGGCAAGGCCTGTGCATGATGCCCAGGGGAGCAGAGCCAAGTCCAACCTCCAGCCTATTGTGTCCCAAAGCCCACCCCGGTGGTCAGTGTCACTGCCTTGAGCCCCATGCAGGCTGGTGCTCACTTGGCTCCTGCAGTGTAGGCTGGGCGGGAGATTAAATCTGTTCCCTCCATTCGTCACAGCAAATGCATTCTCCCCAGTCCATGACAAAAGCTCCCGGGAACTGGAGCTTCCCCAAACCAACTCACCTAGTTCACTTGGCAAGAGCTCAGGCTGGTGGGAACTGGACATTTAGTGGAGGGTTGGAGTCTCTCTTCCCGCTGGTGCCCCATGCTGCTCAGTGCTTTCCCTTGAAGTCTGCAACAGTGGAACGAGTGCATTCTTTCCTGGGGCAGCTGCTCTGTTAACTTCCAACATGTTGTGCTCGAGCTCATAAAATCAAAGAAATCAAAGGGAGAAGCTGCAAGTGCTCAGGCCCTTAGGGACCGCTGGCTTTGGAGACTCCAGTTTGCTTTTTCCTTCCATGTGTGGTAGACGCACCTGACTCATCTTGCAGCACCTTGGCTGGCTCTTGCTCTTCTGCAGATGATGGCAAAGCAAAGCTGTGACTGGGGGGCCTTGAAGCTTGGAAAACATTTAAAGCCCAAAAGTGGCCAGTTTCATTGCAAAGTGAGCAATGTATTCCTCTCACTGAAAAAAATAGCTGCCCCCTATTGACCTCATATTTTACAAATGTGCAAGAGAGTCCGCCCATGTGGGGAGATTTTTATGGTTCCGTGGGCATCCCTGGCTACTCATTCATCCTTGAGCCTGCCCCATTCCCCCAGGGTCAGATGTGGATCTAGGAGAACTATCTGACAAATGTGAAATGATAGGTTTAGCAAGAGCCTGAGGAATTGGCAGGGAAAGACTTAATTTATCCTACTTTTATTTTTTGAACAGATTATTCACTTTCTTGGTTCATACATTGAAACTATAAAAAGCATTACTTCTACCCTTGTTCCCATCAACCCCAGTCCAAGTAACCACTTGTATTAGTTTCTTGGGTGTCTTTATCAAATATGAGCAAGTGTGTGTGTGTGTGTGTGTGTTTTATATATCATTTCATTTCTCTTTTCTCCTTTCACAAAAAAGGAAATGTAACAGCTCTTGAAAGAATGGAAGGATGTTCAATCTCGTTTATGTTCAGAGAAATTCAAATTAAAACTGTAATGAAATACCCATGTGGCAAGGCTGAGAAAAGTTAGCATTCTGTGTAAACTGGTTTGGACTTTGCTCTTTCCACTTAACTGTCTATCTTGGACATCTTTCAAATCAGCACATAAAGAATGCCCTCATTCATTTTTATAGCTTTGTAGTATCCTATTTATGGACACACCATAAATTTATCTAACTAGTTTTCTGTTTATGGACATTTGATTTGCTTCCAATCTTTTGCTACTACAAACAGTGCTACCCAGGACACTTTCTATATATGCAGGTACATTGGTAAGCTATAATTCCTGCAAGTAGGATTATTGAGTCAAAGGGTAAGTGTATTTATAATTCTGATAAGGTTTTCCAAATACGTTCAGTGGAGTTGTACACTATGTACTGCCACTAGTAATGAATGAGAAACCCTCTTTCCCTATAGCCTTGCAGTGTAGGCATTTCACTGCAGTTTTAATTTGCATTTCTCTTATTAAAATGAAATCGAGCACACTTTCATTCTTTCAAGAGCCATTTGCATTTTCTTTTCTATGAGCTAGCTGCATCTTCATCTCCGCTGCCCATTTAAACAAAAATTGTATTGGTGGATTTGGCCTTTTCTCTTAACAATATATAAAGGGGCTCTTTATATGTCAAGGGAAATTAGTTTTCTGTGATACAAGTTGCTCTACATTATTGTTGTTTCGTTGCGCTTATGCTTTGTGTGAATTTTTCAAAAAATTAGGTGGTATAATATAGTAATCACTTGGAGGGGAGCGGCATACAGGTAGGAAGGGGTGGATGATGGGAGGTTGCCTGGTGGGTACAACGTGCATTGCTTTAGTGATGGATGCACTCACTGAAGGCCCTGACTTCACCACAATGCGATATATTAAAGGAGCAAAATTCCACTTGTATCCCATGCATATATACAAATAAAAAATAAATGGAAAAAATATGACGATCATTTTTTGTATGGAGTCTAGATAAAAAGGAAGGCCTTCCAAACTCCAATTCTAGAGGAATTTGCCCATGTTTTCTTCTAGTATTTCTATGGTTTCATTTATTTTTTTTTGTCAAGACAGAGTCTCGTTCTGTTGCTCCGGTGAGAGTGCAGTGGCATCATCAGAGCTCACTGCAATCTCAAACTCCTTGAGCTCAAGCAATCCTCCCACCTGGGCCTCCTACAGTGCTAGGATTACAGGCATGAGCCACCACTCCTGGCCTGGTTTCATTTTAGAGTTTATGTCTTTGATCCATTTGGAGTTGATGATAGGGTAGAATATGAGATATGGATTGAACTTAACTCTTTTTCAGTTGTCCTGATACCATTTACTGATACTGTTCCTCCAGTGATTGGACATATCATCTTTATTATTTATTGAATTTCTGATTATACTTGGGTCCATTTCTGTATTTTCTAGTTTATTTCATTGTTTGTGCTATCTATCCATGAGTCAGTACTATGCTGTTTTCATTATTGAGACTTTATAATATGTTTTGATATGTGGTATAGTTATTTCTCCTTTTTCCTTTCCTTTCCTTTCCCCTCCTTCTTTTTTCTTGCTGTTCTTGCTTTTCCTTTCCTTTTTCTATTCTTTTCCTGGTAATTCTTACTTGTTTTATTTTCCATATGAACTTTTGAGTTGGCTTATCTAGTTCTGTTTTAAAGTTGATATTTGTATTGAGATTATGTTAAATTTATAAATTACTTTACAGGAAATTGACATGGCAATGAATCTTCCTCTTTTATAAGGTAGTACATGTTCCCTTTGGTTCTCTTTTTCCTTTGCCATTTTTAAGGTTTTTCTCTTAGGAATTTTGCATGTATCTTATTATGTTTATTTGAAGGCATTTTACTGTCTTGCCATTGTTAAAATACTCTTGAAAGATACACCATTTCCCTCACTATAATCCTTTACCTAGTTGTTATTTGTATACGTAGTGCTGTTGTTATCCAATGTCAGTTGTATCCTATGCTACACTAGCAAGCTCTCATTATTTTGTAGCTGTTTTTTCAGAAAGCCCTTAATTTAAGGAATACAAGTACTATTTGGGTAAGTATCCAAAATGAGTATTTCAGTGATTAGAAGAAGGTAGCGCCAAGAAGATTTTGGGAAAACCATCATTGGTATTGGGTGCTTAAAAGAATCGGGCATCCTTCAATAAGGTGGAATTTGAAGGATGTAATCTAATTTCAGAAGCTCATTTTACACCAAAATTTAAAAGGCATAAGAACACAAGCAGCGACTTGGAAAAAAATTTCTGGTGAGCTTGTCTGTGGTTGGATTCCTTCAAGTTCCAGAGCACAGAAGGGAAATGCCCAAGGCCTTAGTACAGTGGGAAGCAAGGTTCTTGCTGTCTACGAAACCTACAGCTGCAGAAAACAGCAGAGCAGGGGACCTTGGCCACCTACACCTAGGTCCTTAGCTTTGATCACCCCTCAGAACCCATCAGAGTGAAGCCTCCAACTGTCTTCTCTCTTAGAATATGGGGAAAGGAATGGAAATATATCACTCCTTTGCTCCCTTGGAGATGGAACGAAAAATGGGATTAGCAAGTGGCCTGCACTGACCCAGTGGAGGATGATGATCACATTCTGCTCTGTTTCTGGTATTGTTCTAAGGCAGAATGGACAGGCCCAGCCCCTGATGCCTTTGGAGTCTCCAATATGGTTTATTCAACCAAAGACTTGGGGGTTCATCTGAGACTCGGGTCCAAAGCGTCCTTAGGGAACAAAGTTTATTTTCTTCTTCATCTTCACCCACCACAAGTAAGAGGAAAGGGTGGAGCTGTTGACGAGCACCAGGCATTATGCTTGGTGCCATCTCTGTGTCCTCAAAACAGGCCTCCCAAGCATTCTTTTTGCTTTTACAGATGAAGAAATGAAGGTTCAGAAGGGCCATTAACTTGCCTGAGGCCACTCAGCCAGGAAGTAGCTGTCTAGGGACCAGAGAGGAGGAGGAGGGAGGAAGAGGAGCTTAGGACCCCCCCCCCGACCTTTGCTTGAATGAAAACAGCTCTGTCATTACCTGCTTTGTGTCTGGGTTTCCCATCAAGCTTCGGTTTGAAGAAAGGAGAGTCTGTGCTCTACGGACAGGTCTATTCTTTTGTGTTTCTCACCCCTAGCAGTGGATTTTGATTGGCAACACCACCCCACTCCTATCCCTGCCCCCACCCTGTGACCATATGGCGGCCCCTTTTGCCTAGTGGCTTGGGGGGGGTCCCAGCCCACTGAGGAGCAGTGTCAGGTGTGGAAGGTTCAGAGGGGACTGAGGCCAGGAGACAGCAGTGGCAGCTGTGACAGTGGTGTCCTCAACCTCCCCCGCCCTGCTCTGGTCCTCCCCGGCACATGGCCACGGCCAGCTTCAGGCGGAGGGCTCTGCAGCGGAGTGAGGCTGACACTTTTCTCAAGAGCCACCATGGGGAAAAACTGCTGCCAGCCGCCTCTCCCACTCCCTTTGATACCACAACAGAGGGATTCTCCCCCCAACTGGGCCAGTTACTCAGCAGTGTCTTTGGTAAGAATTAGAAACTCAGGCATTACTCAAACCAAGCTGAGCGACTTGTAAAGGCACTTGAGCTCATTATATCCTCTCAAGATTGAATTTCCTTTTGCATTTAATAATGAATAGTACTTGGTGTCCACTATCATCTTAATCAAAGGTTTTAAAGAATCCTAGAAATAAGAAGATTTTTATTAGCATCATCATCATTGTCCTTCTCCTCTTCCTTCTCCTTTGGCTTCGAAATTGGGTTGCGTCTATCATTGATGGCTGAAGCTGGCATCATCATTCTTACCGCCATTGCTACTAAAATAATACTGAATTAAACATCAGCTTTTACACGGGCAGCCCAATGCACTAGGCCTGACACCAGACTTGAGAAAATTCAATTTTAGAGGTAGGAAAAAGGACCATCTAGGGAGAGGAGGTCATTTATTCCACATTCCTTGCAAAGATAAAGGCAAATTCTGGAAAAAAAAACCAAAACAACTGGGCTGTGTGCTCCCTGGTGAATGTGAGCAGTTACAGCCCATGAAGATCTCACATCCTGGCAGGATTCCTTGGCAGGATGGCTGCATTTTGCAGTCAGCGACTGGGCAGTGTGTGGGTGGGCAGCTGTGTTTAGACCCGAGCCCCCACGCTTGGTATTCTTATACTCTTGTCATGGACCAGGGGATGCAAGAACCTTTCATCAAGACTTGATCTTTCCTCCCTGGGAACAGGCTTAAACTTTTGGGGACAGGGTAGAACAAAATGAGCAGTGTTGTGTAGTCTGTGGTTCATAGCTGGGGAAGATTTTTATTCTATTTAGCAAACAGCTAGATAGTGGTTTAAGCATTTTCCAAATATTAACTCATTTGACAAATATGAGCTCATTTAATCCTTGTAACAATCACTGTTCCCACTTCATTAGGAACTGAAGCACAGAGAGGTGAAGTAACGGGACCAAGATCACATGGCCAGTCTGCCGCAGAGCTGGAACAGGGGACCTGGCCATCTGCCTTCCGAGTCCCGATGCACTTACTGTTCATGAAGCATCGACCTTGCACTGCGCCCTGGGCTTGGCAGTGGGGGTCAAAGTGCAATCCAATGCGGTCCCTTCCCTCTCATAGCTCACCGTCTACGAGGAGCTCACATTTTGAAGGAGCTTTGCCCTGTGAGGGTCTATACCTCATCTCCTCGTCCTCAGCCTTCTCTGCAGCTCCATGGGTCTCGCTTGGTTGGGAGGATTACAAACAAATGCTACAAGGGATGTGCTGGTTAATTTTATGTGTCCACTTGCCTAGGCTGCAGTGCCTAGTTGTTGGGTCAAACACTAGTCTAGTTGTTGTTGTGAAGGTGTTTTTTAGATGAGATTAACATTCAAATCAGTGGACCCTGAGTAAAGCAGGTACCCTCCGTAACGGGGGTGGGCCTTAGCCCATCCATTGAAGGCCTGAAGAGAAACAAACTGATCCCCCAAGGAAGAGGCAACGCTGCATCCAGACAACCTTCAGAAGTGAGACTGCTACATCGACTCCTCCCTGGGGCTCTGGCTGGCCAGCTTGTCCTGCCAATTTCAAACTTGCCAACCTCTACGATTGCTTGAGACAATTCTCTAAAATAAATCTCTCTCTTTCTCTCTCCCCCTACTATTGGTCCTTCTCTGGACAATCCTGATGAATACAAGGGAAAATGTTACATTTTCGGGCCTCCCTAAACAAATCCTTTGGTAGCCAATGACTTCCGTAGATGGGTGATCAGAATATAAACGAAAGCCTCTGAGAACGGTGGCACCCTCTTCACACTTTCTGCAGCGCACCTGTCTCATGTGTCCCCCGCGGTATGTGAGTAATGACGCGGGTCTGGGAAGGCAGGGATTCTGGTGCTGGTTCTGGGCTGAGGTCTCTGCACCCCAGTGGTTGGTAGGTTGGCAGGGAGGCCATGTCTCCATTCTAGTGGGCGGGTGCGTCTATCCCAACCGGGGCCACCATTTCAAATACAAAACATCAACCACCGTACCTGGAACTGGGCTAAGTGTTTACATGTGATGATTCTTGCAACAATGCTGAATTTACTGTTTACAGAGAGACTTTCTCTGAAGTGTCACAGCCAACCACTGGCACTTACCATTTCATGTGCAGAGATGGCACTGCCACTTGCAAAGGTAGGGAGGGGTCCTCTCCCAGTCCCCTGAAAGAGGGGAGCAAGACACAGAAACAGCTGGTAGGGGACGGCATGGGCCCCGGTTGGTGAGCAATGACACAGAGAAGTAGCTGGAAGTACTCTCAGGGACAAGAGTGGCCCCGAAGGGCTCAGCTGGTGTCTGGGAGGAGTAGAGTTTCTGGGGAGAGGACACTGTAAATTGCCACCTCAAAATAGCGACAATACCAGCCTTTGCTGTGAAGCAAATCAAGAGGGAAAGAAAAACCAGTTTTACAAAACGGGGACAGTGCCTCTTAGTGCCACATTCCAGTGATAAGCACTTGGACCTTATCCTGGGTGAGAGTCAAATGAAACCAAAAATTTTCCTCTGACCAAGACTATTCCACTTAATAGACCTGCCACTCACTGAGGCCTGTTGTTCTCCCCACAGGGCCCTCGCTAAGCCTGGGAAGCATCCTGGCAGAAGACTGAAGCTTTGCTGATTTAAAGTGCCTTTCTGCTCAAGTCTTGGCCAGGAAGAGTCAGGCAGGGACCCATTTGTTAATCAGGTCTCCAACCTGTGCCTGGAGCTCCTTGAGTTCCTTGGTGAGTAACAGGTTGAGATGAAATGGACCCATTACTCCTAGTTGCATCCTTAGCAGTGTCACTGGTGGACTAGGAGTTTGGGGCCACCTTGGGCCCAGTCACTGCCGACAATGTTTCCCGGGAAAAATGCATTCCAAGTATGTTTGCTTGTTGGTTGTTTGGTTGACTGACTGATCAATTCATTCATTCATTTGGTCAATCATTACCCACCACATACCAGGAAGTAACCAGGGATGCCACAACCATCTTTCTGGTCTGAGCTGCAATAGCAAATTGTGCCTTGGTGAGGAGGGGGGCAGGATAGAGCGACATGAGATGTTCGAGGAGGCCTTTGCTCCAGGCAGTTGTTTTCCACATGTGCACAGCAGGGGCCAAGGGGCAAAGGGCAAAGGGCAGGAGGGATTCTTCATTCACATGCTACTTGTCACGTGTGGGTCATTGAGACATCCAGTCTTCCCCAAGCCAGAGAGTTGGGCCTTTCTGCCTCAGTTGGCTGAACTTGTGAGTTCCTTGAAGACAGGGCTGTGTCTTAGATATTTCTGCACCCTCAGGGGCCTCACGCAGAGTTAAGGCTGAGCGGGAGGTCAATCAATATGTGTTTGATCAAATGAAAACCAACCTCTCTGCTCCCCAGATGTCTGTTTTCTTTTTTCTGGTCCTAAGTGATTAACAAAGTCTGGGCTTGAATTAGAGTCTGGCCTCTAACCGGGACTTTGTGATCCGCTGTGTATTTTAGGGCTGTGCTCTGTAATGAATGGAGAGGTTTCTGAAGCATGAACGACGTGTGGGTGTTCTTATAGAACAGTCCAACCCTTGCTTCCTACCTTGGCCTACAGCCATCTAAGAGGCTGGAAAGAGAGGCAACTGTCGCTTGGGAAATCCTCAAGGGCACCTCCATTCCCCTTTTAAGAGAAGTGTCAGAAGTTTACTTGTCATTGTTGTGTGGACAGCCCAGAGTTCAGATGACAGGAAGGGGAATACTAATCACCAGCTACTGTCTTCTAACCACGTATGTTATCCATCGTGGCAAAGCATTTGTCTCTCTGTTTTGAAAGAACTTACAAGGTTGATGACCTTAACAATTCCATAAGGGTCTTGTCAAGTAATCTTATCAGAAACTTAGTTTGGTCTGGCCAAGGAAAGTAGGGCTATCAAGTTAGATTCTCTCTTTTATGATTATTTTGTCAAAGGGACTTCTCTGCTCTCATTCTCAGCCACCTCTGTCTTTGTCAAATCTTAATAGATGAAACTTGGGCCAAAGGCTCAGGTGTGGGCCTCCCCAGGGAGGGGAAGAGGGAACAGGCAGGGTTTTATTAGGTTGGTGCAAAAGTAATTGTGGTTTCAGCATCGTTGAAATTTACCTTTGATATTGAAATACATTCTTAAATAAATGTGGTTACATTATACATATTTTGGTGTGCATTTTTCACTTTATGTTTTTTTGATAATGACTTATTACTTACTGTAACTTATTTTATATTTATTTTGGACTACGGAAATGATGTTAGACAAAAAGCAAATTCGAGAGATTTTTCTTATTCGAGTTCAAAATGGGTTGGAAAGCAGCAAGACAACTCGAAACATCAACACATTTGGCCCAGAAATTGCTAATGAACGTACAGTGCAGTGGTGGTTCAAGAAGTTTTGCAAAGGAGATGAGAGCCTTGAAGATGAGGAGCGCAGTGGCTGGCCATTGGAAGTTGACGACGACCAAGGGCAATCATCAAAGCTGATCCTCTTACAACTACATGAGAGGCTGCCAAAGAACTCAACATCCACCATTCTATGGCCATTGGGCATTTGAAGCAAATTGGAAAGGTGAGAAACCTCCATAAATGGGTGTCTCATGAGCTGACCGGCAATCAAAAAAAATTGTGGTTTTCAAGTTTTGTGTTCTCTTACTGTACACAATAAGGAACCATTTTTCTATAGGATTGTGACATGCCGCAAAAAGTGGATTTTATAAGACAACCGGTGATGACCAGCTCAGTGGTTGGACTGAGAAGTCCAAAGCACTTCCCAAAGCCAAACTGGCACCAAAAAAAGGTCATGTCACTGTTTGGTGGTCTGCTGCCAATCTGATCCACTACAGCTTTCTGAATCCCAGCGAAACCATTCCATCTGAGAAGTATGCTCAGCAAATCCATGAGATGCACCAAAAATTGCAACCCCTGCAGCTGGCATTGGTCAACAGAAAGGGCCTAATTCTTCTCTATGACAATGCCTGATACATTGCACAACCAACATTTCAAGAGTTGAACAAATTGGGCTCTGAAGTTTTGCCTCATGGGCCATATTCACCTGACTTCTCACCAACCGACTCCTACTTCTTCAAGCATCTTGACAACTTTTTGTAGGAAAAACGCTTCCACAACCAGCAGGATTCACAAAATGCTTTCCAAGAGTTCATCGAATTCCAAAGCATGGATTTTTATGCTACAGGAATAAATAAACTTATTTCTCATTGGCAAAAATGTGTTGATTGTAATGGCTCTTATTTTGATTAATAAAGATGTATTTGAGCCTAGTTATAATGATTTAAAACTCACAGTCCACAACTGAAATTACTTTTGTATCAACCTAATATTAAATATTTACTCTTAGTCCTCTTGTTAAGGCAAGGACACTTAATTTCAGTAGGGATTATGATAAAAATGATGTTAACTAGCATTCACTGAACTTTTGTCATGTGCTTGGCACAGTACTGTCAGGTGTGGGGACCAGATGGCAGGTCCATGTTCCCTGGTTCTTGGTTCCCAGGACTGAAGAATGGTTACTGGTGCCGATCAAGGGAGCAAATGAGCAGACCAGGCAGATGCAAGCGAAATGTGACAGTTCATTAAAGTACAGTGCACGCCAGAGAAAGAATGGTCAACCCCCATGAGTTGAGGAGACCCTGAGTTTAATAAGATTTCCCAATTTATGTTAATTCCCTAATTTTATGTTAAATGGGGGGTGGAATATTCATGATTTTTCTTGGAAAAGGGTGGGGAATTCCCAGAATGGCAATCCTCCCCTTTTCTAAACTGTAAGGCAATTTCCGGGGGGTTGCCATAGTATTTGTAAACTGTCATGGAGCTGGTGGGTCTGATTTTTACGATGTTAGTGAGGGTAGATCACATGAGGATACTGTCTCCTTACTTGTAAGCATGCTCCAGAGACCCTCATTTGTGACCTTGATCGTATCTCCACTTTGTGGTCTCTCTTCCTCTTTCTGGTTGGTCAGTCCTTGGAGACCCCCTATCATAGACCAAACATCTGTTCAGTCCTTGGGGACCCTTGACACATCATCTGTTCCTTCTTGGAAGTCCCCCTTCTGGTCAATTTGTTCCTCCTAGTAGACAAATGTCATCTATTTCTCAATAGAACCCCCACCCCAGACAAAGCGTCTGTTCCCCTTCCTCCTTGTCCCAACCCAACAGGACCAAGTGCTTTGCATAAAATATCTCATTCAATTCTCCCAACAGCTCTATGAGTTATACTCTAATTTCTCCTCATTTTTACAGATGAAGGAAACTGAAGGTTTAAAGGTGTTAGGGAACATGCCCAAAGCCCTGTCTTAAGTCAGGTGCCCAGAAGCATACCCTGAAATGAAGATTCTTGTGTAGGAGGTTTGTTAAGGAAGGGCTGCCCGGGGGGAACCTGGTAAGAGAGTGGGAGGAGCTGAACAGGGAAGGGAGAAGGGGTGACTTCAGAGGGTGGCTTCCACCAGATCCTGCGAGCAGGCAGGACACATCTGTGCAGGCGCGTGGGCCTTGTTCTCAGATGGGCTCCACGCTTGGATTAATGTTCTGTTGTTGCTGCTGTCTGCAATTCTTAGCAATATTTGAACAAGGGATCTGCATTTTCACTTTGTCCTGGGCCCTGCAAATTCTGTAGCTGGTCCTGACCACAGGACAACTCTGAAATCTAGATGCCTCAGGGCTGCCCCCACCCAGAGTGAGGGGGCAGGAGCCACATATCCCATCACAGCATCTATGACATTGTTGTTAAGGGCTGCCCCAGGGGACTTACGCTCCTGCATGCTTCTGGTTCCTTCTGAATGCAAGCAAAGCAGTTCCACCAGCCTGCAGGCGATGCTCTGAAAAAGCTCCAGGTGGTGGCTGGTGAAAGTGAAAGCATCCTGTTGAAGGCCTCAGGATTCAAACCAGGCCCGGAGTTTCTAACCACTCTTCCTTTGGGAGGTCATGTGCTTCACTGCTTTGCAGCACATGGCAGCTTCAGTTCCGCTGTGAGCCCTGGTGTTTTGGGGCTCCTCCTTCCCTTCTTTTTTCTACTGCTTCTGATGATGGATAAAAGGAGAAGTGAAAGAAATGATAAGTGTGGTTAGGCAGTAGTTTGCACGGCCAGGAAGGCTGTGATTCACCATCCTGGAGACAGTCACTCTGGCCTGGGTGGGCCACCCACAGGTCCACAGTGGGCAGGTTGGAGTGGTGTCCATGTGCTAATTCAGCTTTCTCTTCAGATGGTTAGTCCCCAAATGTTTTCTAACAAAATACTAAATATGTATATTTTTCTACTTTGTCATCTCCTGTGACTTTTTAAGATGATATAATTCTTAAGGCTTTGAATTCTAAGCTCCTCAAACTGTGTATTATAAAGAGCTTTTTTTTTTAGCTGAAAAATAATATCTACAACATGTTTGTTCCTGGCAGGCTGTCTGTGTTTGTGCCTATGTAAGTAGATACCTATCCTCTATCGCTGTGGAGGAGAGATTTGCCCGTGTGCTTAGTTTTATGGTCTTTACAAGGTTTAACAGTGTTGAATCCAGTGTTAGGTTGTTGAAGTCTTGACTGAAGCACCCCTCTGCCAAATGGCATACTCATGCAGCCTTTACCAAAAGCTTTGATGGGAGGGAAGGCAAGCAGGTATGCAAAATGATCCCCTGAAATACCTTGCCATTGGCATGTATTTTCAGAAGGTGGATTCTAAGTCCAAATAGCAGGAACTTCCCTTTCTAAAAATTACCATTACTCCTGCAAACATGCCCAGAGCTGTTATGCAACAGGCACATCCAGCCACTCCACTAAATATGAATAAGTAATACATGGGAGGGTAAATTTCTCTCTGATTTGTTCAACCTGCAACCTTCCAGAAATGTTCGAACATTCCCTATATACCTGTACCACTCCTGAAAAGAATGCCCCTCTCTATTCAGTGGACACCAGCTCTTAATAGCACTTAAAGATCTTGACTTTGCAAGTTTGACTGTTTGTCTGAAGCTACTCATTAGTCCTTGGGCTGCTGTCCTCACCAACTAGACCGTGTATGAAAGAAGTGTGCATGAGCCAGGTCTCTTCAGTGCCAGGACTCTACAATTGCTATCCTTTGTTCGCTTTGTCTTCATTATCTTAATGACCCACGACTTACCTCATCCTGCCCTCTTCCTCTTACCCTTAGCATTTTTGCAGTGTGGTTACTGTGTATTTTAATTACGTCTGATTCACTGGGCTAGCCAAGGGGGTGCACTGGTCCTGCTGCAAAATCATTCATCCATGTGGTTCATCCGGGCATCTGGCTAAAACCCAACAAGCAGACCACTGCTAAACCTCAGCCTCCCTTGCATGGGAAAGCAGCAGAAAGAGGTTTTCCTTTTTTTTTTTTTTTTTAATTTCCACAAAAATCTACATGCCCAAAGCACACAAAGCAAATGCTGGATAGAAGTGTCATTGTTTACTCAAGATGCTGTTCAAAGGCTGAAAGAGGAAAGAGCGGACGTTTGGCAGTCACAACCAATCTGAAAGAATCTTGGAAGGAGGAAGAGTCTAAGAATCCAGGAGGGGCCGTGATGAGAATATCATTTTTTGTGTCTTTAGGCAAGTCCTGATCCTTAATGTGCCGTGGTGAAGCCTTCCATGCACTAACATCTTCTCCACCCCCATACCACAGGGAGGAAGAGAAACTGGCCAAGATCGCCCTTCTCAGGGAGTTCTCTGGGGATGGTAGGGGAGGAGGAAAGTGGGCATGGTGTGGACTCAGGCAATGCTCAATTGAACCCCTCCCTCCAGCCCCCAATTTCCACTCCTTATATCATATCATACAGAACATAAGTCCTAAACCTTGGGAAATGATGTCCTGGAATAGTGAAGAATTGAATTATTTTGAAAGACTCCCAGAAAAGGAAACTCTTTACCCTCCCCTTCTAGTGTGAAAATGACTTACTAACAGAAAATCATTACTTACATCCAATTAGTTTCTTTACAAATGCTCATTAATTTTTATTTCCTGGGAAATCTCCACTTTCTACCTCAGCTAGGATAGTCACAGGTAGTTCGTAAAAAACTATCTCTAGATCCGTATAAACTTGACCCCAGAACCAAGTACAGACTTGAAACCACCATGTTTTCTGTCTCTCTCTCTGTCTCTGTCTCTCTGTCTCTCTTTCTGTTCCACTGGCCACTTTACCCTGGCTTACCCTCTTATTCCATCCGACCCCACACAACCTTAGAAACTGTAGATGGAAAGTTTCCATTTTAGTTTTGATATTACAAGGCTCTCTATTTTGTAACTCTGAATTTTCAGCCCTACAAATGGTACTAACTAATAGATATTTTGAGACTTTTTTGTCTAATGGACCAAGAGGACAGCAAATATAATACAAATGGACCAATTAACTCCACATTTCCTCAGAAGTCAGGGTAGGAGTGAACATCTGTTCTAATGGATAGAACCCATTATCACTGACGGCCATAAACTTGAGTCTTTGAAAAAATTGTGAATCACATGGTTTCATACCAATATTGCTACTTTTTCCTGCCTTTTAAGGCACCTCCTAATAGGACCAGAATCTTCCGATAACAAGAGAATTGAACAATTAGATTCATCATGAGAGCTTTTTCAGTAGCTCTTCCTCATCAGACCTGTTAGAAGGTCCTTGTCTAATTTGAAGGACTGGAGGAAGGACTTCCTCCAGGTGTTTTTATTAGTGTTGTTGTGTTTCTAGCTGCCTGACTGGTACCAATATTTAGATGTCACCAATGACGCTGCTGGGGGGGGTGTTTGTGTAGATGTGTTTGAGAAAGATACTTTTCTTTCCGCTGACACTGCAGGTGTCTCTGTTTCTCTATCCTCTCCTCTTTCATGTTCAGATTGTTGGTGCACTGTGGGTACCAGTCACTTGGCTTACCAGATGTTGGCTTTTTGGTGACTTTCTGACTTTTTCCTGGGACTATTAGTTCCTCCTCCCTTCGCATGTGCAAGGGACTTGAGCACTTTCAGTTGAAAAAGTCTGTCAAATATCTCTGCATAAACCCCCTCTCTGTCTTTCAAGTTACAGCCCCTAGGTTTGTCTGCAAATGTGCGCTTTGTTCCACTGAGCTTGGCCACACAGCGCACAGGTCGCCGCTGCTTGCTTCTGAGTGGTGCTGGGTCCTCAGGTACTGTGTACGGGACTGGCTACAGAATTTGCAGGGCCCAGTGAAAAATAGAACCACAGAGCTCTTTGTTCAAAAGTTATTAAGAATTTCGAGTTGGTGACAGCACAGCATTGGACCAAGAGATGTTTAGTCCCTGTGTAACGGCCGTTATCACATCCCCATGAAACCGGCTTTTCTTATATGTGTAACTGTGTATGAGTAACCCTAGGCATGGTCTGTGACTTAACCTTAGTCTGTCTCTTCACTATTTTTAGTTTACAGACTAAGATCATTTCTTATCTCTAGCGCTTCGAAAATACGCCACCAACTTCTGACTTTTATTGTTGCTATTGAAAAGTCTACTGTCCAGATGTTGTTTCTTTGAATGTAATCTTCTCCCCACCCCCAATTGATTTTGCCCTTTGCCAGCGTTTCCTTACAATGCCTCTAGCTTTTTACATCTCACATTGAACTAGTTATGCTTCCCGAATCTGAATCTGATCTTTATCCTGTTCTAGAAAACTCTCAGCCACTATTGTTTGAAATGTCGCCTCTTGCCCCACTCTTTCGTTTTGGAGCTCCTGTGTAATGCGTGCTAGAGCTTCTCATTTCATCTTCCATGTCTTTAAGTTCTCTTTCATTTCCAAAAAACAAAAAATAATCTCTTTATCTTTCTGTGTTGCATTCTAGGTAATCTCCTCACAAACCATTTCCTGGATCACCAGTTATCTCTTTGGCAATCTTTAACCCATTCACTAAGTTTTTATTTTGAATGTTAGGCATTTTACTTCTAGAAGTTATGTTTGGTCCTTTTTTCAAATATGCCTTGTCTTTTTAAATAGAGTCTGATTATTTTCTCATAATTTTGATTTTCTCTCTTATATTCTAATTATTTTAAGCACAATTCATAGCCTCTTTCTGATAGTTCTATTGTCTGATGTTCTCGGGGTTCTCTGGATCCATTACTCCTGCCAACGGCTGTATCTGTTGGTTCTTGTTCGGAGCGGTCTCCTGCTTATGTCTCCTAAAGCATTTGCAGTTTTTGATTGTGAGCTTATCTTTCGAAGAACGTTTACCATAGGAATCTTGTGTGGCAGAGGTTGAGAATCTCTTCCTATAGAGAAGGTTGTCATTTGTTTCAGCAAGTGCCCTGTGATGTTGGGACTCTTTTTATGTTAATGAATTGACTTGGGTTTCCTAGACCATACAGGTGAGTAAACCTAAACTCAGCATCTGTGTGCAGTGTGGTCTGTGGTTATGAAGCTCCAGGTGACCTCCCCACCCCCAGCAGATGTCCCACTGCCCAGGCAGCCGAGGTGTCAGCACTTTCTCCCGGGTTCAGACCTGCTTTACGCTTGGTCTCAGGGATTTCCTTGACTAATTTCGGCTATGTGTTTAAGACCACATTTATTATTTTTGTGCAGCATATCTAGGTGTTTTTGTGGCTAGGGGTTTTTCAGATTCTCCTCCATGATACGGCCACAAATGATAGTTCTTGTCATTCTGAATTTCTCTGAGCACAGAAAAAGCTTTCCCACTATGATTACATGTTTTGAGATCTCCCTAGATGTTGGGAGTATATTAGGAAGCAGACCAAGAACCCTGACCAAACTCATGGCAGTTCTATTGTACTAATCAGAAAATACCACTTATTTTTGCATGCAGCTTTTATTTAGATGAGATTTTAGTTTTATTCTGCAAAGA
Organism: Lepilemur ruficaudatus; assembly: GCA_963574885.1. NCBI lineage: Eukaryota > Metazoa > Chordata > Mammalia > Primates > Lepilemuridae > Lepilemur > Lepilemur ruficaudatus. Next base: position 141,356 of record CAUYRT010056877.1, on the reverse strand, counting down.
AAATAGCTAAATGGACTCTTTGCTAAGAAGGACTGTAGTACACCATGGTTGGATCTATTGAATACCAACCTGTGAGATGTTTTAAAAAAAAATCTTAGGAATCTGAGGACACCGAGTGTTCAGTGAAAAGCAAATAGAGGGAGAGGGCATTTCTGTTCCCTGAACCGTGCCCCCTTTCTGGCTTTTAATAATGCAAGAGTTTTCCTCTTCCGTTTCACTCTTTTGAGTTTCCTGCCCCTTAAATATCTGCTTTACCAGAAAATGAGAAAGCCTTCACCCAAAGAAACAGCAGATAAGTGAAGTCAAGTTACTGTAAAAGGTTTCACGGTCTGGTCAGCAGGGACGGCAGCTGGTGAGCACTTCCTGTCTTACCCTGGAGGAAGGAGCTACCGAGGAAAGGAATGTCTAAGCTGAAACAACTTTAGGTGGCTTCGTACTTCTCCAGGGACTTTAAAGTCTCACTGTATGGAAAACTCCTGATGTCCGGAATGAGAAATCTAAATGCGTGGACCAGGAAGGAAAGTCATTCATGTATTTGTTCATTTCTCACTCCTACTACTTGTGAGAGTGCAGTGAGGGCTGTGTGGGGAATTTAGGCAGGAAACTTTCAATATGGCTGGATACATGTACTTATCTCCTTTTTTTTTTCTGATTGAAAATCTTATTTACTCTGTATAACACTCGATAATGTTCATTGATGTTGCTGTTATTATTCTGCAGAAAAACATGGTGCAATGACCTGGGAATTCTGAGTCCATTTGTTCAATCATTTTTTTCTTTCGAAAGCATTCATCCAGGCTGGGCATGGTGGCTCACGTTTGTAATCCTAGCACTCTGGCAGGCTGAGGCTGGAGGATTGCTTGAGGTCAGGAGTTCGAGACCAGCCTGAGCAAGAGCGAGACCCCTGTCTCTACCAAAAATAGAAAAAATTAGCCGGGCATGGTGGCACATGCCTGTATTTCCAGCTACTCGGGAGGCTGAGGCAGTAGGATGGCTTGAGCCCAGAAGTTTGAGGTTGCTGTGAGCTAGGCTGACTCCATGGCACTCTAGCCGGGGCAACAGAGTAAGACTCTGTCTCAAAAAAAAAAAAAAATCATTCATCCAGTATTATGCTATGTAGGGCTTTGTACTAAGTGCTGTGGGGCTAAAAAGATAAATCATGAATTGTCCCTACCCTTAGGAATCTCATGGTATAATACCTTGTGGGGGAAGGGGGCAGCACATATACTGAAAGAAATGGTAAATGGGGCATCATTAATCCACAAATGATCTAATTAAAGAATCAAAATAAATATTTCCATAACTTTTGCTTGTAGTAAAATATACATAACATAAAATTTACGCTGTTAGCCATATTTAAGTATATAGTCCATGGCATTCATTAAGGGCATACACATAGTTGTACAAACCATCACCACCATCCGTCTCTAGAACATTTTCATCTTCCTGAACTGAAACTCTGCCCCCATTCAACACTGACTCCCCATTCTCCCTTTCCCAGCCCCTGGCAACCACCGTTCTACTTCCTATATCTACGAATTTGACTCCTCTATATACTTCACATAAGTGGAATCATTTAGTACTTGTCCTTTTGCATGTGGCTTATCCATAACTTTTTTAGTTGAAAGAAATATGTTTTTACAGAAACAGGAAAATGCTAGCCTTGTCTCTGACTGCTTCGCCACCTGGTGTGGCCCAGGGGAAGCTGGCCAACTTTTCTTAATGCTCACAGCTCTGCAATAGCACAACTATTCAATGACTTTCTTTGAAGACTCCAACATGGTGTCATGATATTAGTCAATTCAAGTCGGCTGATGTTATTACGGTACTTATGAGGCTGCACTTGCCTGAAAACCCTTCACAGCCTCCCTGGGGTGGGTATGGGAAGTGAGAGAAGCAGCTCACAGGTGGCATAGGGCCCTGGCCCTGTGGAAAGCCCAGCTGGCTTCCACCGGCTGCATGTTTCTTGGGGCTTCTAGGGTGAGCACACAGAGAACCCTGCCATTCCCTCAGCCCAGATGCCTGCCAGAAACCCAGGCCTTGAGGACTCCCCTTCAGCTCTGAGCTGGGCTTTCTAGAATCCTTCTTCTGGGGCCAGTCAGACACTCACCAAAAGGCCAAGATATCACAGACTACCTTTGAGTCGCCTGTTGTGTTTGAGATCTGTCCTGTGTCGGAAGCTGAAACATGTTGGCTTGTCTCATTGGGGTTAGGGAAGGACCAGGTGGCTAGGTCAAGTTCCCTACTGTATTTCTGGGGTACTTGGATATGAAGCCAAAATGTTGTAGTTCACAGCAGGTGTGGTCTGCTGGATGGGAGTCAACTCTGGGTGTCCTATTGCCAGGAACAAGGGAGCTCAGTTTCTTGGGGTTCATATCCTTTTCCACCAAAATACAAGCTTCACCAGGGCTAGATGTTCACCACTGTATCCTCAGTGCCTAGAAGAGAGTCTGGCACCAAATGCAAACACCTCCTATAAACCACAGGAAATATCTGTTGGCAAGATATTTAGTACATCAACATCTTTAGATAAAATAATCAACAAACACCATTATGTTGTTAGAAACCAGCAAATGATACTACTGATGTATGTACTCATGCTAGTTAATCAAGAAATATTCCTAATGATTCTATAATACTTCTGTCTTCCTTTTCTTTAAAAAATTTAATTAGTTGTTTTATTTTAAAATTACATTACTGATTACCTTTTCCCCCTCACAGGAACTGACAAATTTTGTAGAGTCTTATGGATGCATCAGTGAAATACTTAGAATTGAAAGAGGAAATGAATTACTTGATTTTTCAGGATGTGTGTACCTATTGGTTCTCTAGTGCAGTTAAATGCTAACCTTGCTGCTGAAAATTGATGCAACTTTTGTGAAGCAACGGCTGTAACAGGGCCTCTGTGCAACACTTCCTCATGTAGAATTTTGAAAAAAAAAAAAGCTTAAGTTTTGGAAAATATCAGAAAAGAACCTCTCGACAGGCTTACCATGTAAGTATTTTGCTTCATTCCCCAATAGACTATGATTGGCATTGATAGGGGAGTTTCCTCATTTGTGTCTGGGGTTTGGGCCCGACTTCTGTTTTTTGACCACTGGCCAGCCATGCTGTCTTCATAGAAGCCATGCAGTGGGCGATGATGTGGTTCTCACTAACTCCTCTGGGGACTCTCACAGATGTGATGTCTGTCACCAGCACTCTTCTCCCCAGAGAGGGTGTTGGGAAGTCGTGTGGTCTGGCAGAGCAAGGGTTAACGAACAGTCCACACTTCTTCTCCATGTGCCCCCTGATGTCATCTGGGAACACTTGACTCTTCTCTCCTAAGTCTTTCACCTTACTCGTAGGGTTACTAGTATACATCCCTTTTTTAACTTGCAGGGACCATGTCTGGACAAATTTGCCAAAGATTATACCTATAGTTGAAGCAAAACTTAATGTCCTCGAAGATTATGGCTTTCCAGTTCTTCATGACTTATTAAGAAGACCCCTCACTCAACAACAGATACATCCAAGCCCTTGCCATGCATCCGCTGGGAGCCAGTGATAATCGTATCTGTTCACAACAGACACAGACCCCATCTCTTATGGTGCCTACACCTGGCCAATGGCAGAACCAATATTTCTACATGCCTTTTGCTCACAGAGTAACAAAGATAAACCACACTATATTGGAATGCTAAAAGGATTTTTTTTTTGTTCACATGCAATTTAATCAATCACTATGGCCAAATCTATAAGACATTTGGAGCTTTGTAGGGGATAAAACATCCTCTAAAATGTGGAGTATTTTGAAAGCCCCAACTCCATCCATGTATCTCCAGCCCCTTTTGGACTAGATAACCCCCTTCCTTGGATTCTTGGGGACCTCATCACATTCCTTTCTTGGCCAAGGACATGAATCAGTGTGGGAAGGGGGCCCAACTCAGGCTAGCCACTGGGGCAGGCAAGAAGGATGCCACTAATGTGGTCAATAGCCTCATGGGGGAGGGTTGGTTGAAAGTGTGGTGGGGTTCATATTTGGTTGTATAAATGTGATTCCAGGCAGAGCCCGTGCTGAGGTAGGTAGGAGGTGAAGCCAGGACTCTCAGAGCCCTCTTCAGCCTGTCGATTCCTGGTGACACTGCCAATGAACTGCTGGCCATGACAACGTGTCTGGGGAGAAAAGCTCGCCTTTAGATAGTCCCCTGTGCAGAAAAGGGAGGCTGGGCAGGTGTTGTATGACTGGGGCACGGGGGCATCTGCACTGATGCCTCACTCCGGGCTGGCAGCTGGGTAAGGCCATAGGTTAGCAGGTCAGATTTATAGTATGGTTTGGGGAGCATGTTGCTATGGTAATATGGGCACAGGCTTTGACGTCTAATGGCCCTGGGGCTACTCTTTATCGTTTGAAACCTAATGGCATGTGGCACTACTTTTTAGTTGTTGCATTATTTAGGGTAAGACTAGCAACAGTAGCAAATCTTCAAATTTCAGAGCTTTAATACTCATGTTTGTGTCTCACTCAGGTCAGTGGGTGGCTCACCTCCAGGTGGTGATTCAGGTATCCAGGATCCTTCTAGCTTGTGGCTCTGCCACCCCTTAAGCCTCTGGAGACCTCTGCATGGACATAGAAGGTGAGAGAGAGGGTAGGTCTTACCACATTAGCCTGGTGTGACATAAATCACTGCCAGTCACATTTCATTGACCTAGGGGACCAGAAAATGTAATCGCATGGACAATTCTATACTATGGAAAGGGCCATGTGAGTGTTGCCAAACTGTTAGCTTCTCTGCCTGACAATGTGGTAAACTTCCAAATCCCCAGTTTCCTCATCTGTGAAACAGAGGAACTAGAACCTACCTCTGAGAGTTACTGTGAGGATCAGGGCTAATGTGTGGTGTGTGACTAGTCTAGTGCCGACACAGCAGACATTCAACTCACAGCCATGATTACTGCCAGCCAGAGAGGGGCTGTCTCTCAGCTGTTGGAGGAGAGGAGATCTAGTCTCATTTCCACCCCCAGCTACTTTAAGTGCTCCATATCCATGCCTGTGCTTCTGCCTAAATAGGTTTCATGATGACTATTAAGCAATATGCATTCTGTGTTATGATTATTATGTAAATCCAAGTATATTTCACAATGATTACTATGTAATATGTATTATCTATTGTGATTATTATGTAAATGCAAATGAACATCTCACTCCAACATGTTTCACAAACTAAATATTCCTGGGGTATTGACATAAAGCTTTTAAATATTGCCCCATCATTTACTATTATTCCAAAAGCCTTTTGTTATAAAAGCAATAGAGGTCATTGCAAAAATTGCCAACACACAGGCAGCTATAAAGTGGAGGTTAAAAGCCACCTCCTCAGCCTCAGCTCCTCCTCCCCTACGAACCCTACTTGGACAAGTAATCATCATGAAGTTTTGATAAATCCTTGCAGAAGTATTCTATGCCTATATTCAAGCATGCATAAATACTTTCATTTTGCATAAAAGCAAATCATGTTAAAATGTTATTCTGCAACTCCTTTTTCTTGTTCCCTGTTTCCTTGTCTCTAGGATCTAATTCACTCTTTTTAACAGCTACACAGTATTCCATGGTGGGAATGAGCTGCAGTTTATTTAACTAGAGATGAGATCATCTGTGGTACGTAAAAAGATACCAGATTCATCTTTTCTCTGTGTGAATGGAAGGCTCACTCTCCAAATTTACATTCCCACAAAATTGCAGGGACCCCCAAATCACAGACACATATGGGTGCATCCAGAGTGCATGTGCTTCTTGCTGGGGGCACCCCTCGTCATCCAGGAAATACCCAAGCTTGGATCAAAAACCTCTGTCTTATCAAGGATGAGGTTATGGGGGTGGAATTAGGTGTCAAAAGTCTTCAGGAACGCCTCCTCTGTGCCTGCAGCCTCAGGCTTGTCCAAAATAGCAAAGAAGCCTTTGTTGTCCTCTCCAGGGCACAAGGACACTTGAGTCAGCTTCAAGGATATGGGCCCAGAGCTTGGCGATTAAAAACATAATCCCTTTCTGTTGCTCAGTTTCTATTGGTTAGATTTTCTAACCCAAGTTAGGGAGAGAAACCAAGTGGCTCTTGCAACTTTGCTGAGGTCTCAGGCAGTCAGATTATAGGGGCTGTGAAAGTGATTTTATGTACTATGTCACTGACACAAGCCATGGGGACACATTTGGCTTCAGCCCTAGAATAATATCTTCCAACTTTTAGCAATTTCAGCTCCACCTTCTGATTTCCTTTCTGCGTCTCTGCATATCACCTTTACCATTTTTATTTAATAGTTCTACATTTGAACAATGCATATGTAAACTTACAATCTATTTTAGATCTATCCCAATCCTAAACTACATCTTGAAGTCATAGGTTGGGTGTGCTCATTACAATTTTTCTGATACACATTACAATAAATAAAACTCTTATCATCCCCCAATTATGCATCTATGTGCTTCTTAAAATCACTGACCATATCATACTTCGGGAATTGCTGCGCTAGTGCCTTTCACTAGCTTCAAGGAAGACGTGTCCCTTTGAATCACTGAAGAGGAGACCCTTTAGAAATCCTTGGAAATGTGCAGGATTCATGTCATGCGAGAGCAACCTCTGTTTATTCTCCTTCACCGGCACAGAATGATATTTTTGGCCACAATAATCTTCGTGGAATGTTTTTCTCCTTTTTTTGGAAAGCAAATGCCTCCATTTCCAGTTACCATCGAGGATAAGTAGTAAAGAGCGAGGAAGGGCCCAGGGACTCCCACCCTAGCAGATGCAGGGATCTTTTTATTGCTGACGTGCACTGAGCCAACCTCACATGGTCCTATTTTTAGACTTCTGGGTTGACTTGGTGAATTTGGCCTCCTTTTCAACAAATCATATTAATGAACTGCAGATGGGTCCATAATTGATTCCTTTCTATCACAATTATTTCTCAGGCAGGCAAATGTACTCAGTGTCTCCTTGGTGAGTAGTTACCTAGTTTCTAAAACCCCTGCTAGGTCTGGGAACAGGTTTTCTTTTTGGCTTGAACATCAGAGGACAGATTATTGAAGATGGATTCACTGAAGTACTTGGCAGTTCGACGTCCTTGGCAGTCATATTGGGAATTTGGAGATCTTGGTGGCTCTGTGTTCAGTATCAGGGGATGCTAATATTTATTATCTTGGTGGATGGAGGCAAGGGCTGCATTAGTGAATGACATTTAGCAACATTTGCACCACGTATCAACATCCTCCCAAGCGCCGCTGTTCTGGCAGTCTACCCAGCTGAATGCTCTCCTCTCTTGGCTACGCCTTCAAGTATTGCCATATGTCTGGGGATCCAAAGGCATTTTTATTTTATGCCCGGAGCACTTTCCCTTCAAAGGCTCTTATTTTCCCCTTTGGCCTTATGCAAAATCTGGGACCAGTTCTTGCAGTGCTACCAAGCACTGCAGGGGGTGGTTGGTGGTGGGTTAGTATTGTGTTCTAATATAAAATAATAGGAAGATGAACTTTCATACACAACAGTGCAAGGTACTGTCCACCCAGAGCTCAGAGAGCCACAGATGTTGTTGACAAAGAATTGCTGCCCTCCTTATATTGCAGAGAAGTGACTGGGTCAGGCTGGGCATTTACTCACTTGATCAATACAGAAAACCAAATGGAATGACAGAAAGAGAAAGACAGCTCTTTACCCATGTTCAGACTCCAAACAAACATCTCTCTGTTTTCTGGTGAGTTGGTGGACTCTGAACTCTGGTGAGTCTGTTAAATCTGGTTGAGGAGATCTGAATCTTGCCAATCACATAGCTGGGATTTATCCACATTCCATCCAACTTGGCACATTACCCAGGAAGCTAATTTTTCTTCCAGAGCAGGAGTCTCACTGCCACCCAGAATGCAGAATGCGTGTCACCTCTTTTGTGCGTCAGATGTTTTATACCAGGAAATAATTTTGGTGTTTATCTAGATAAAAACATAATTTGAAAGCTGCTGCTTCTGTGTAAAATATTGCAACTCAATTTTCAGGTCAGATAAATTCTACTTTCATTATCTTTGGGTTATTTGAGCTTCTATTTATCATCACAGATGACAGTGAGTTAGTTTTCTGATTTCCATGTATGCTGTTCAATAACAATATCAAACTCAGGTAACTTCAATTTTTGGAGTTAAGAGTGCGTGTTGCCCAAATATGTTCTGGGATATCCTTCAGAAAGGGCCAAACCCTCAGCTGTCTCACAATTCTCTTGATGTCTTACAACATCTCCAAACTGACTGATTGCACAAAGCAGGTCAGTAGTGAAAAGACAAATGGGCTGTGCATCCCAGGGTGTTCTGGTCTATGGGACAGTTGGGCCTGGCTGCTCTGTAGGAATGGTGGGTACAGTGTGAGCGGAATTGCCAGCCATCACCCTGCTTCTTGATCGTGGCTTCCAAACCCACTTCTGTTGGTCTTCATTGTTATAGTGCCTTTTCCCTGAGGAAATGCAGGGCTCTACCACAAAGTGAATGGCTATTTTCATTCTCCCTGAATTAGATTATTGTGTGTCCAACGGATAAGTATCTAGTGTCTTTTGAACAGATGGCCATCAGGAAATCCTGTTTGCTTACCTTAAGTCACACCAGGCATCTGCATCTCCAAAGTCCTACAATAAGACCCTAGGCAAGCCACATGGCTACCCTGGGGGCCTGTTGTCGTCATCTCTAAGTGATGATGTTTACTGGGCTAACATTTTGTGGTTTGGTCTAGTTAGGGGATTTCCAGTCTCTGCTGATAAAGGAGTTTATTATTTTTCTAGCACACAATTTTGAGAGTTTTACTGGCTTGAGAGTAACAGTTGATCTTAGTAGACATTAGAATAGCTGGGAGGAAAAGGAGCAGGGGACAGTGAGGATGGGGTTTAATCACTGATTTATAAATATTTCATAATGAGCTTAATTACTATCATTTATCCTTAAATTAAAAAAAAAAGCTTTTTACACAGCTCATCCTTGGCTTTCATTTATTTGAGATAAGTCACACAACCCTCTATTTGAAAAGGGCTTCCTTCTACACTGAGCCTTCCTTCAACTTGCTGTTGAACTCAGGTCTCTTAACTACTGGGAGCAGTAGTACCCCATCCCATACACATCAAACTCTGATTGAAGAATGTCGTGTGCTAACCAAGGATCTGAGCACGTGCAAGTGAACCTCAGCATATGGCGGCCATTTTTCACTCCCATTTAGGGGATAAAGAAATTGAAGAGTAAATGAACAAAGGGCCTAAGGCTTTTTTTTGAGGGAGGGATTGTAGACTGTATACTTGGAAGACTGGAAAGGGCTTTGCAGATTAGGATCAGCATTCAGAGTGGCTTCTAGAAGTTTCCGAAGTAGGTAGAAATTAGGAAGAGAGGCTTGTAGAATTCTGAGTCAACTAGACTGTGGTTAAAAATCCCAATGTGACCTCTTATAGCTGTTTCATCTTCGGACAATTTCTTACATTTGCTGAGCCTCAGTCTCTTCATCTGAAAAATAGGACATGATCCTAAGGGTCTTATAGATTTGTTGTTAGCCAAAATGAGATGAAGTATGAAAATGAACTTTGCAAAATGTCTGGAGTATTACCAGAATGCGAGAATATTATTCCCTGGTGCTATATGGTCTGAATGCTTGTTCCCCTAGCCTGCCAAATTTATCTGTTGATGCCTAACCCCAATGTGGTGGTTGGTATGAGGAGGTGGCCTCACGGTCATGCTCATGGAGCTCTCATGAAGGGGATTTGTGCCCTAAAGGGGCCAAAGGGGTTAGAGTCTTCCCCTTCCACCACGCGGATGCAGTGAGAAGTTGGCAGTCTGGAAAACACTCTCTCTGGAACCCAGCCTCCCTGGCACCCTGATCTCAGACTTCCAGCTTCCAGAACTGTGGGAAATAAATGCCTGTTATTTATAAGCTACTCTGTCTGGAATATTTTGTTATAGGAGCCCGGATGGACCGAGACACCCAGTAAATGTTAGTTCATTTCCTCCTTCGCATGCAAAGTGAAAGCCGCTTGGCCATAGTTTTGCCTTAAGAGCTGTGCCCATCTTAGCAGGCCCACGTGGCAGGCATTGTCTGCGTTGAGGCCAGCAGTACTGAAATAGCACCCTGTTTCTGAAACTGTTTAGATGTAAAGACGCTGCTTCAAAGCAGTGCGGCTTTATAGCCTCTGAGCAACCAACATCTTGATTATGTTGGTGTTAGGGGCCTGGGTTTGATTAACTTTTCCTATAGTTAGGAGAGATGGACTGAACTGTCCCCAACATGCCCGCAGGGAGCTGTCAAAACAAAGTTTAGAGCCAGGGCTGTGGTCCATGAGTGGTCTCTCTGTGCACCTCCTACACTGGTAGCACTAACAGTCAATCAACAAAGAGATAAGTAAAATTATGCATGTGTTCTACATGCCAGCCACTGTGTCAAGTGCTTTCCATGCATTACTTCATTTCATCTTAACTCCGTAGTAGGTGCTCAGTAAGAATATGATGACTTACAGATTCTTCCAGCAGCCCGTGAGTTCGGGGCCATTGTCATCTCCACTATACAGATGAGGAAACAGTCATGTGTAATGCACTTTGTAGTTTACAAAGCATTTAAATAAAGTACATATTTTCTGAGTCAAAAAGCAGTATATAATAATAGTAGGAAATATGGAAAATACATAGAATTAAAGAAGAAAACAAAAACCACACTTAAACTCATTACTCAGTGAGGCAGGTACATGTAATTTCTAGATGGGCTGTGAGGATGAGGATGAAGATGATGATAACGATGTGTTTTGGAGATACAGAAACTGAAGCTATCAGAGAGCAGTCCCATAGCACGGGGCATTTCCAGGACTTGAACCCAGCGTGTGCCCATATTTCTCTACATTTCCGAAGGGCTGAAGATCTTTAAGGTCTGTTTTGATTGGGTTTGCAGTTTCTTTTTGCACCTTGGTCTGAGCGACTAGAGTCGGGGCTGGTTGAGCCTGTGAGGGTAGATGGGTCATTCTTAGGTTTCTGACCTGTGAGCCTCAGATCTCTGGGGTGGGGTGGGGGCAGCCAGAGTTTATTACAAGGAGCTAGAGAATACATGTGCCCTACAAGCATTGCCTGTGTAGACTGAATAAATAATGCCTCTCACCCATATGAACTACCATTTTTTAAAACATACTGTGAATAGCTATAATTAATGAAATGCACATTTATTTGAAAGCACAGCTAAATTCATTATAGGCTTTTGTCATTATGTATTTCCTTAATGAAGAAATATTAGACATACAAATGCTATCACATGAGAGTCTGCCGTATTGGGGACATTTAAAAGGATTCCTATATTTGGGGATATGGGGGGTTTGGGGGTCTACTGCTAGAAAGGAAAGCCAAGGCCAATCCTAGGATGAACTCTGCGGTGTCAGGTGCAGCAGAGCAGGGCCTGCATCCAGGGTCCGGGTGCAGAGCAAAGGGACAGTAGAAATGAGGATGGGCATACATCTGAAGGGACTTGAAACCAGCCACACATTTAGTAAAGTCCACAGTGTGGTGTCATGTTTATGAAATACCCACTTAGTTGGCTGATTTTCAAAATGAGTTTGTTCCTAAATTCATTTTCATGTTGCCTAGGCTCAGTCTGAGTTTGGACAGTTGGCCCAGTAGAAACAAAGGTGCCAACTTATTTTGTGACTCAGGCCTTTCCTTGGTGAGCAAAGAGGCCGACCAAGGTGGGTATTGGGCACTTCTCCTGGTTGTCCAGTGAGGCAGAGCACCTGACACCACCTTTAACCTGTCACCTGGGACATTACCCCTCTGTCTGGTGGGTTAGGGTCCTATGCCTGTTTTCTTTGCCAGATTTCAGGCTTGGTGGGTCCAGGGCTGCATCTGCCTTGTGAACAGCCGCGTTGCATGGGGCCAGCATAGAATGTGTTCAGAAATGTTTGTTGAATGACTAAATCAATGACTGGATGAACACATGAATATTGGGTGCGTCTTCGACTTTGTAGAGTGGGGATTGGAAATGTTTGAAGGATATTTGAAAAGTATGTATCGCTATTTATTAAGCATGCCTATTCGATCCTCTGCCCTGAATGGATTTCCAGAAGGTCAGAGTGTTAAAAGAACAACCCATTTTCCCTCTTGATTTTAGAAACAATGTACGTTTGTTATAAAAATAATATAAAATGAAAAAGATAAAGGAAAAGCTGACTGTCCCTCCTAAGGACCTCTCCAGGCACTCCTGGAGCACACCCTTCCAGATTCCTCCTGAGTGTGTTCCGTGTGGTCTCTGCTGGCCCTCACCCCGGACCCACTCTCTGCCCCGCTCAGCCCTCCTTACATCCCCTCATGGCAAAACCCAGCTCCGTTGGTCCCTGGCCTCCTTGTGTGTTCAGTCAACTGGAGGCATCGGAAACATGGGCAGGAACCCAGCCTGTGAGCAGAGAGAGAAGTCCAGAGGCCATCCCTGCCAGGCCCCAGAAACACCCTCCATGTCCCCTGATCTTAAGGACATCCTGCCGCGCTGGTCTGGGTTTCACCGTCCTGTCTGCTCACTGGATCCTGCCCACAGCTCTCCAAGCGGTGCCTTCACTAAAGCCTCTTTACACGGACCACATTTGATAAATCGTGCTTTTGGCTGGGACCCTAATAGGAACAAGACATATCTATAGTCACGTCATTGGAATCATACTATACATTCTATTTTATAACCTGCTTTTTTTTGAGTCTCACTCTGTCACCACGGCTAGAGTGCAGTAGCATCATCATAGCTCACAGCAATCTCAAACTCCTGGGCTCAAGTGATCCTCCTGCCTCAGCCTCATGAGTAGCTGGGACTACAGATGCATGACCCCACGCCCGGCTAATTTCTTCTATTTTTAGTAGAGACGGGTTCTTGCTCTTGCTCAGGCTGGTCTTGAACTTCTGACCTCAGGCTATCTTCCTTCTTCGGCCTCCCAGTATAACTTGCTTTTTAAATTTAGCAATACTTTATTATAGGAATCTTCTAAATTTTGTGAATATAATTACACGTCCTCATTATTTTACTTGATATGATTTTCAATAGGATTTAATTAAATCCCATACATGTTTATTGAGTACCTACTGTGTACAAGACATATCCTTACCCTTAAGAGGGGTACAGTGCTATGTGGGCCTTAAGACAAATGTGGAAATAACGTGGGTGGAAATAAAAAGTGCCACTGAGGAGATGCTAGCTGAGAGCCATGGAGTTCAAAGGATAGGAGAGAATGGAGGCATCAAGACAGGCTTCTTGGAGGAGGCAGCATCTGTGATTTGCCAGGAGTACGAAGAAGACTTAAGCCAAAGGGGAACTGGGAGCCTCGGAGACATCCCAGGCGGAGATGGCAAGAACCGACGCTTGGAGACAAAAATCTGTGGTTGTTTTGAGCAGTGAGGAGTTTGGTTTAGCTGAGCAGAATGGCATATTCTTCCACTATCCTTTGTTCATCACTCCTTTAAAGCACTTTCCTGGAATTAATGTCATTTTTCTGCTTCTCCTCTAGATTATAGTCTCTGGGAGGGCAGAGACTATTCCTACACATCCTTTTCTAACCCTCACAGGTAGACTACAGTAGGGATTCCAAGGACACATTTATTGAGAGAATCTGCATGGATGACCTGTGGCAGGAGTGGAAATTCGTTGCCCTCTCGTGGGGGGGTCGAGGGCCAGGCTGAGTGGTTTGTGGGGAACACTCCAGACCTGGCTTCTTCTGGCAGTGCCCGTCCCCTCTTTCCCAGAAGACTCTGGCTCTTTTGCGCGTAAATGGAACTGTGGACATGAAAATGCTTTATGGACAGGAAGGCTGTCTCCCGAGACGGCTGGCCCCTTTTACCCATGTATTCAGTCTTCTGAGTGTGGGTCATCGAAGCCCACCCCTCTTCATGGAGATGACTTGGGTGAACACTCAAACTTTCCCGGTTCGTGTTAAGCAGGGACCCCAACAACCAATGGCTCTGTAGAATTGGGCTGGGCTTTGAGACAGAGTGTGACACAGAACTCAGCTGGCTCTTCTACCAAAATTCAAGTGTGGGGAGCCCCTCTTTTCCTGCTGCCCCCCTCCTTCTCCTCCAGACAACCCAAGATCAGCCAGCGAGCCCCAACTTTTGCCTCAAACACTTCCTTTCTCTCTTGCCCTCCGCATCCTGCCTATTTCCTTCTGCTTGGTGGCTCAGGACGTTGCTTGTTGGGCAAGGGATTACGACAGAGTTTGGGATACTCGCACAGCACGCGTGTATTTGGTAACCAGCTGTGGATGCTGATGGTGTAGCAGCAGCAGCAACCCCACAGAAGCAGAAACAGACATAACTGGGCGTGACCATGCCCCGCCATGCACTGGCCGTGTGTGTGCCTTTGCCCTGGGTGGCTGTCCTCTCTGAGGTTTAGTGTCCCCATCTGTAAACTGGAGATGGGAACATCTGTCTACCTGCACAGAGCTGCTGTTCTGGGAGAGCAAGGGCACGTCTGTACAGGGACTCACTGCATTTTATTCTTTTCCTCCCTACAGACTAGCACTCTTTTTTTTTTTTTTAAATTCTAAATTCTTGTGGGAAAGACATTTATGTTACTTTGTCAATGATTATCTGTTACTATCAGATGCAGTGCAATTTCCCTTGGAGGTATGTAGCAGACATCCAGTTTGGGAAGAGGTAGCTGGGGAGAGATCAGGTTTATGTGGCTTTTGAAGCAAGACTCCATAGTGTCTTCCTCCCTAATCCCTACAAAGAAAAGGAAAAATAAGAAAAGAAAAGAAAAGAAAAGAAAAGAAAAGAAAAGAAAAGAAAAGAAAGGAAAGGAAAGGGAAGGAAAGGAAAGGAAAGGACAAGACAAGACAGGAAAGGAAAGGAAAGGAAAGGAAAAGGAAAAGGGAAAGGAAAGGAAAGGAAAAGAAAAGAAAGTCTTGGACGTCTGGCTTCTGTTTCTGAATCCAGTCGTTCTGTTTGCTCATGAGCTGTAAAATGCAGGATATGTAGTTGGATGACACCCTGCTCTCCCCCTGTCCCCCTGCAAGCCTGTGACATGCTTTTCAGGGAGGAGAAGTGCTCTAATGAAACCAACGTGCACGGATGGGCCCTCAGGGTGTCCTGTTACAATGGTCTTGTAAACATCCAGGAAAACCTGTTGACTGTTGAAAATCCAGATTCTAAATACTGTTTACTCCTGAATAATTTGTAATTCCTTTCCCAGCTCAAATAACTATAAACTGCTCCAAAGTGTTTTATAAACACTCATTAGAGTCTTACAAAAGTTCTTTGAGCTCCATATGATTATCTCCATTTGGCAGGTGAGTAAACTGAGTCACAAAAGTTGAAAGATCTGCTCAAAGCTATGCCGGGAGCAAAGGCAGGGAGAGGTGGGAGCTCAGACTTCCCGGCTCCTCAGCAGGTGAGCACTTCCACTGTGCACGTCCAGGGCCCCACGGTGCCTCTGGCTTCCGTTAGCGACCCTTCACTCAGTTCCCTGGGCCTGGCCGAGGTCCCCTGGCTCCCGAGACGCGACTGTTCAAGGGCAAAGGCTCCGCTCCGGACACACAACTGAGATACGTACCCGACAGCCCCCTCTACACTTTCTTCTTCAGCCGCACGGTCTTGTCTAGTCTCCAAAGGCTGGATATAGGGTCCCACAGAAGGGTAAGCAGACAGATCAGTAAGATGTTGGCTTTTCTGCTTTTTTGTTTGTTGATCAGCTGAAAATAGCCAGGATCAGGTGAGTGAACTAAACATTTACTGGTTTTTGGCTGCCCTGTGTTTGAACCCACTTCTTACATTGGGACTCCGCCACCACTCGCGAAACAGGAAAGGCTCGCTACCAGCTCTCCTAGACCCCTGGCAGAGGTGCGGGCACAGGACCCAAGCTTGGCCAGCTGGAAGACATTGCAGACGTCACGTGGTGGTGGGTGTAGAGGACTCAGCATCCGCGCCTGCTAGTGGTGGTGCCGTGGGGACAGTGGGGTGGTCAGGGCCTCGGGGAGGCACCTTCATCATCAGGCTGCTGCTGTGCATGTCCTCAGCTGTGGTTGAGGCCACTGCCCATGCTGTGCTTTGCTTCCTGCTTGTTTCCAGAAACTTCTGGGTTGGTTTGTGAGTTTCCAGCTAGCCTTCCAACTAATTTCTTTCTTGGTGACATTCACCGGAGTCAGGAGTTTTGTTTGTTTGTATTTTGATGGGTACAAGTTAGAGAATGAGAGAGGTTTCCCTGTTCCTTTCTCCCTCATCATGTTATAGAGAGATGAGCTCCCAGAGCTACAACGTGACTATTGACGAAGCAGGTCAGGAGCCGAGGTTCGAGGAAGGTCTGGCTCGTTGTTCTCTGGCAGCCTGAAGATACAGCAATAATATCAGTGGACTTAGCACGATCACATCACATTGTGGCCACCCGTGCGCTGGTGCCAAGACCAGCATCTCCAGCAGCATTACGGTCCCTGGCACGAGGACCCTTGTGGCCACGACCAAGTCCATGTCAACACGTACTCATCTCCTGCCTCCCTCTGGCCTCCTCTCAACAGGTCACTCTTTGTCCAGGGTCCTCATCCAGCTCAGACTTGAAGCTGAGGCAGGGCTGCCGGCAGCAGCAAGCAGGGAGGGAGACCACCCCAGAGCCCTGCCGTCCTCTATGCTGCTCGGGCATGTGATGGAAACCTTAGGAAATTTACCTACGCCTGTGGCGGTGGGCAGAAAGCCTCTCATAGACCCTTAGAAGATAATATAATAAAAGCTAATATTTATTGAGTGCTTATTAGGTAAAATCTCCTTTAATCTTTCTAATATCCCTACGAGGAAGGTGTTATTAGTATCCCTCATTTACATATGAAGCAACTGAGGCACAGAGGTTGAGTGATTCACCGGGACCGCCCGGCTCTGGGTGGTGCAGACAGCCCTCCCTCGCTTACTCCTACTTCGTGGCAGCACCTGTGTTGGTGCCTTCCTGCTGCTGGGTGGTTTCCAGAGCTGACTCTGCGTCCAAATTCCATGAAAACATTATAACATTATAGATTTCCAGGGGCTACACCCAGAGATTATAGTTTGGTCAATTTTGGAAGGATGGGGGTGGGGGCTTGGAGATTGAATTATTAAGAGACAGCATTCCCAGCGATTCCGAAGGAATCTGCCCACGGACGGGCCTCCGGAGCACTGGCGGACACAAGTGAATGTGCACGCGGCAGAGAGTGCTTATTGATCACTGTGTTCTCTCCTGCTAAGCATCAGCTTGGCCTCCGAATCCGTCGCAATGCAGGCGCTGACTATCAGTCATTTGGAGGTGGCCTCGGGAGAAAACCAATTTGTCATCTTCAGCCTTAGAGTATCCAGGAAGGGGATTGAAGAAGTTGAGTTTTATCACAGGCCACTAATTCACCAAAGCAGCAAATTATGGGGTATCTCTGTGCCTCCGGTTTCTTTCTATTGTGTTGTGGGAGAAGAGGATCATCAAATTTCTTACTCTCCTGGAGAGAGTAGATTCTTATCTCTAAATTACTCTATTAGTTAAGGTAATGCTGGCTATTATAATATTTTATATTATGTTGTGATTGTCACTGGAACTGTTCTGTGGTTGATTCTTTTTTTAAGCAATCCAATGATCAGCTTCTACTCCATGAATTGTATTTGCTTGCACATGTTGGACCTATTAGAGCACGATTCAGATGGCTCTAAGCAACAAATCGATGGTGTGTAATTGGCAGCAGGGATGGGGAAGGGGTTCTGTTCTATGCAGCCCTTGGGGTTCCAGGCTGATGGAGGCTGTGCCATCCTCAATGTGCGTCTTCCAAGATCACCCCAGATGTTGACATCCAGGAGGTGGATGGGAGTAAAAAACAGTGGAGAACTTCCCGGGAAGTTTTATAGATCGTTAGTAGAGAGCACATTGGCCAGAACTCAGTCACATGCACCTGCTATTGTCAACTGCAAGGAGGCTGTGAAAGAGAGCCCAGCTTGCCCAGGAGGAAAGGGGAATGTGTTTGGCAAACAGCCAGCCAGAGTTTCCTTGGAGCCAGGAGGGGTTGTGGGGATGCCCGAGAAGAAGTGATTGAGCATTACAGAATCCCCAGTGCACAGTGCTTGGGCCTACGGCACGTAGTCCTGTAACCTGAGTCGTCACCATATTGAACAATTAACATACATTCGTTGGGACTGTTTTCCAATTTCGAATAGTAAAAAACAAAACAAGAACAATAAATACTTTGAAATTTTCTCCATCATTATAACAATTTACTGTAATATTATTTGGAGTTCTGGAATTTTGTTCATCATTTTAAACAATCTCTTATATATTTTGGGAGCTGTTTATGTTTACGTAGAAAGGCCCATCCAGCTCACCCCAAGGCTTTGTTCTTTAGCTATTTGTCTCCCACACCGTTTCCTTGGACTCTAGGGGAAACCTGTCCACACCTGCTCCTGCCGTCTCCATGTTCTGAAATGAAGACTGGAGGAATAGATTCAAATTTCTGGCCTCTTTGGAAAAATGTTGACCTGGATCAGTTTTCTTGGAAGTAGGTGTCCCTGGCAAAGAAAGTGCAGGCTCTGAGGCCACCTCCAGCAGGAGGTCCTCTGCCCAACACATTGAATCTCTTTGCTGTCCCTATTTAGACTGTGAGGAGGATACTACCAACGTCACAGGATGGCAGTGAGGTGTAGGGGAGATGGCGCCAGATGTGCAGTGAGCATGGACAATGGTAGGTGCTGTCACTCCTATTGTTACCGCCAGAGTCAAGGAACTTGGGCCGTGTGAGTAGAATTTACACGCAGAGATAAGAATCTGTACATTTAACCTCAGAACAAAGAGGGTCAGGGGACCCTCTCGTGCTGGCCCATCCCCTGCAGTGTGTCCGGGGGGTGTCTCTCAGAGTTCTTTCTCCCTTATGACAAACCCTGCACATGCTCCGGCCCTCGCTGCACAGTGACTCAGTTTCCCCACTGATAAAAGGCCACAACTACAGTTCTAAACTTGTCCGTAAACACATCGAGAGCCTTGAAATAAAGGTGGTATTTAATGTGAGTTCAAAGCGTTATGTAATTATTTTATAGCCCCTTTTATTCCTGAGATTTTTTTTTTTTCTGTTTGCTCAGCTTACAAACCCCAGCCAGAGCCATAAAACCACTTTTATGTAAGCACCTTTCACACACCTTGTACTGATTGCACATCACCAACAAAGTGAAAAGTGCTCGGATATGAGGGTGGAGTCGGCTCAACAAGAGCACCAGCAATTCTGCCTAAAGGAGGCCGTTATTGTGCACGGCCCTGAAACTGCGCCGTGGGCACTTTGTTTGTGTATTTAGATTAGCTATCCCAGCGACCAGCTTCTGCAACAAGAATTGAATTAGCTCGCCCATGCGGCTCTCTCAGGATGGCCCCAAACACCAAATCAATTAGGTTTCTCAATCCATTGTTCTTTCTTGTGGATTCAGAGCTATGTCCTGCCACCATTCCTTCCATAGTTCCATTACTTGAAACCACAGGATTAAAGGAGCTTCAAGTTGGAAGGGCCCCTAGAAGTCGGCTGGGAGTTCACAGCGTTCTAGGTGGACGGTGGGACAGCCTTTGCTGGCAAATGCAGAGCCCACCTTCCCTGGCCTGGACGGCGTTCCGTTCTGTCGCTGGGTGGATCTGCTTGTACGATGTTCTTTCTTAAGGTGAACAGAAATGCTGACTGCACGCAGTTGAGGCCCACCGAGCACTCGTGTCCCGTGCCAGCCATGGAAGCTGGAAGTCGGGAAGGCCTAGAAGGCTCTGCCCGTCCCAGGCCTCCTTAAGCCCCTGAATGGCAACAGAAGAAACAGGAACCAAGAGAGCATTTCCATTCTGGTTCTTTGTGAACTCGGTTTTACAAACTATGGCAAGTGGCAGCCCATGTAAATGAGTCACTGCTTGGGGTTAATTTATTGGGATTGAAACTTCAAGGGCAGCCTGTTCCTTGCTGTTCTGATGCTCTGCCTTCCACTTGTAGTCAAGGTAAGGAACCGTGCAGTCCACCATCACACGGAAAAACAAGGGGAGCCTCTCTGGCAGCTCCTTTGATCATTCACTTTAAGCTCCTACACCAGCAGGAGCTTAAAGTGAATGATCTCTTCCTCAAATTCACTGCGTACATCATTTATTCAGTCGCTATTCAATAAACGCCTACTGTGCAAACAGCCCTGCAGGATAAGGGAATTCAGGTCCTTATGCTTGGGAAACTTACAAACTCCTTAGGGAGGTGGGCAATTTTACCTGGACAGGATCACTGTACACCTCACCTCCCAGGAAATCCCACCTTCGGAGGTTGGAGAAGTGCAATGGTCATTTGGAACTCCCATCCTTCCTCCCTCCATTGCTCTTTGGGTCACACACACACACACACACACACCCCCTAGAGAACAACTGCCTTCTGCCTGGCAGCCGTCTTACCCCATGGACCCAGACATAGAATGTGCGCGAGTACACGGTTGCAAGGCAAGTAATTCAACTCCGAAGGGCAGTCCAGCCAGGGGGCTGGTTCTTCGGCCAGACAGTGGCAACCAGACCCTGGGGTTGGTGGCTGGATGCTCCGCAGGGAGCCCGTGATAAACGCTCTGTAAAATTTTATGGAGTAAATGAATAAGTGAATGAGTAAATGAACCTGGAGTCCACCCCATGTCTGCACATGGTCCAAAGTATTACCCAACTCCAGGCTCCTTCTTTGCCATGTGCTTTAGCCCAGATGGTCAGGGAAGGGATTTCTGTAACCAAAAAATTCTAGAAAGCTCTTCATCTGGGTACATCCTCAGACCCTTTTCCTAAAAAGAGATTTTATAGAGCAGAGGATTCTAGAACCAAAGTCTTGTGGGATTCTCCCTCTTTTAATCTCTAAGCAAAGATAGGCAGAGGAATTTATTATTATCCATTTAAGTTGATTGGTGTCCAAGAAAATCCAACAGTGAGTGCTCTAATGTTTAGGTAGCTCCTTTTAATGGGAGCCCAAAGCACTTGGGAAAGATTTTATGTTCATAGTGTCCAAGTGAGACAAGTAGATGTCAAGAATTATTATCCCATTTAATAGATGGAAAATCTAAGGCCCTCATTCACAGAGCAAGTCAAGAATGCAGTTCAGGAGAGACGCCAAGTCTCTCTCTGCCCTCACAAGTGGGTGAGTTACCACACCAATGTCCCCTATAGCATGGCTCTTTGGATACGCCCTCTCTGAGGTCGGCGTTGCCTGGTCAGGGCCCCTAAGGGAGCCAGGCGGTGGTGGTGGTCGTAGGGGGTGGGTCCTAAGGCATCCACACCTTGGCCATGTCTAAATCCCTGGGAGGCAAGTCAGGGGTGGGGAGTGGCTCTGGTGTGGCCTGCACAGCTGTGTCCGGCACTGTCTAGAGCCTCTTCATCATCCATATTTCTCACATACTCCTCATCCTTGCTCTTGTCTTCTTAGGCCACAGGGACACACCTCTCCTTCCCCAGCGTGTGGCCCCATCGGGTCTCCTGGGCAGTGTCAGTGTCCTCAGCCTCGTGGTGACATTCACAAGCCAACCACGCACTCCTCCCTCATTGCTTTCCTTGGTCACACGCGTGGCTGTGCTGATAGCAGTGCTCGGGGTCACACAGAGCTGCCTCTCTTCACAATACGGGCCTCAGAGGTCTCCGTCTCTGACGCAGATTCTCCACACCTATTGCCACTTGCCGGGAGCTCTTCCCGACTTTACTCCCTTCTCTGCTCTAGGCCTGTGGCCCGCCCGTTTCGACACTGCTTTCTTGAATCCGTGGCAGCCCCTCCCGCACCTTCTCGAGTCTTCACGGAGCATCATGCCAATTCCCAGCCTGGGCTCTCAATGCTCGTGGTTGCCAGAAACATTTCTACAACAGCCACGGGTCCTGAGCAACAACCCCGTGTCTGGCTGGACAGACAACTCTACCGGAAACTCAGCGTACTGAACTCTGAATTCCTATTGCTCTCCCCAGAAGTGTTTCTTTCCCACCTTCCCTGGCTCGACACCCACCCGGGAGGTTGTTCAGGCCCAAGGCTGGAGCTACCCCCCACCCCAGACACATGACACACCTATCTCACTGAGCTCCACCTCCCATCAGCCACTGTGGTGTTCCCAGTTTGCCCATTTGCTCTCTCCCCGCGGCCACCTCCCTAGTTCAGGCCTCTGTCTCCCTTGTTGGGATCATGTCATCCTCTTCCCACTTGCCTCCTCTGGGCTTGCCCCCTCAACCCATCTTCTGAACTGCAGCGAAACAGTTGCTTCTAGAACACAGATGCGATCCCTCTCCTGCTCAAAACCCTGGGGCGGCTCCCTGTTGCCCCTCAGGATGGAGTTCAAAGGTTGTCGGGATCCATCCACCGCCTGCCCCTCTGAGCCCTGCCTCTCCTGAACTCCAGCCCCACAAAGCCACCTTCTGTCCCTTCCACGGTTTTTGCTCTCATGCCTGGGAACTTTGCACTTGCTGTTCCCTCTGTCTAATATGTCACCGTCGCCCGCTCTGCCTGGCTAACTCCGTACTTTCCTGTATGTCTCTGCTCAGAAGTCACCTCCTCCAGAGAGCCTTCCCTGACCCTCAAATCCAGGTTATAGCCCCTACCTGTATCCTACAGCCCTGTGCAGTTCCCTCCCACCTTGTCGTGCCACCTAGCTAACAGCCAACATGTGGTAAGCACATACTCTGTTAAGCTGTTTCTTAGGACTTTATAAGAATTATCACATTTAATCCTCACTATAGCTCTGTGAGGAAGGTACTGCTATTATCCCATTTTGGAGATGGGTAAACTGAGGCAAGAACAGTTGCACACACATAGTGGCAGTAAGGTGCAGAGTTGGGATAAGAACCGAGGCAGGCAGACTCGTGATGTTGCTCTGCAGTGCTTCGCAATCCTGGCCGCATGTTCAAATTGGCCTTGAGAAAAAGACACACCCTTGTGTCCTGCACAAGAGGGGTTTTGGTGGTGGAGGGAGTTAAATGGTTGGCAGGAGTCTGTACAATCTCTGAATCCGATGAGCAGGACTGAGGCCCGTTTCTCTGTATTGCGACTGCCTGTTTCTTCCCTTCAATCGGCAGCAAGCCTGGTGAAGACAGAGAATGTATTTCTGTGTCTCCCCACGTGTCCCCTCAGTGCCTAGAATCTTCACTCCCTGATCGCTTCCCGTTCTAGCGTCCTGGGCTGCCTGTGCTGCAGGACACTCCGCATCACATCACACCCTCTCCGGAGCCTCCCTGCTCCGCCCTCCCCTGGCTCCCGTCCTTAACCCCACATTGAGTCAAGTCCTGCCATGGGGAGGCCTCTCACTTCCCTCTGTCTTCCACGCCCACCCTGACCATCTCGGGCCACCCTAGTGACCTCACAGTGACTTGCTGGTTTTCATCTTTCACGCCCCACTCCCATCAACACCCAGTACCCCGTATCCCACTTCGGTAATGTCACTCTGCTCTCAAAACCTTTCACGATGCCACTGAGTGGATGTCCATGTAGCCAGGCATCCCACAGATGGGCCTAAACCTGTCTTCCAAATGGTACCTTCTTTTCTCTTTTCCACTACGAATAGGTCCCTTCCTTAGACAGTTCGTGTCATTCGTTCCTCTCCCCGGCTAGTTGCTCCCACCCCCCTGCCGCAGCCTTGCCCAAGCTCAGAGCCCAGCTCCGAACGCCACCCTCTCCCGGAAGCTCCCCACCATCCCAGCAGTAAAGCGGGCCCTTCTTTCCTTGAATACGTTCAGCGGTTTGTTTCTATTGCATCTCCAGCCCCTGCCATAATCTTATCTTCCCAATGGCCCATAAACCCCTTGAGGGCAGGGTCTGGACTTTATGCCCCAGAAAGCACTTCCCAGTAGGACTTGGACACAGAGAACCCTCCACACACGAGTCATGGGTTATGGGATGCCACTCGCCATCAGAGAGGCCCACTGGTGCCCGCTGGGGTGCCACGAGCAGCTGTCTCTGGTGGTGTCCGCGAGTGTTGCCCCTGAGTCTCACTGTTGGCTGCACCACAAGAAGTGGAGGGAAATGCTGCCTTTCTCCAGGGCCGCATAGACAGCCTCTCCTCTGGGCCACAAACCCTCCCACGTCAGAGGAGGCTACAGGTGCTTCGAGGGGTGGCTTTGCCTCGGCAGCACTGGCCTCCTCGGGGACACCCTCACTTTCTTCCACTGTGGGTTGCCTGGGCTCCCCTGCTGTTCCCCAGCGAGGCTGGAGCCCGCGTCCTACAGGGCACAAGCCCTATAGGCTCAGCTGTGGGAGGCTGGAGCGCAAAGGTCGATAAAACCAACTTTATTTGCAACGTTCCCATGTTTGTGATTTCATTATTCCCACTGTTTCTCCAGAGCAATGAAATAAGGGAAAAGAAACAACAAAACAAAACCGGCAAACCCAGCTCTCCGTATGCATGAATTCCGAGGCCTCCCTGCGGCCCCCTCTCCTTCTTGTCCCCCACCGGGCCTGCCAGCTGACGCTTCCAGCCTGTGAATTCCTCTCCCAGACCAAGGGTCCTCCATCCCAGTTTTTATGGCATTTCCCTCCATTAATGCTTAACTATTCATTTTCTCCCCTCTGCCCCTCCCCCCCTTATCAAAGAGTACTTTGAATAACCATTAACTCTCTGGTTAGCCAAAAGGGACATGTTAATCATCTACAAGCCCTGGGGCAGGAGAGTTATTCTTTGTACCTTCTCCCAACAGCAGTAGAGCCTGGTTCTTGAGCAGGTGACCTTCAGCCACACCTGGGTCTAGAGGCTTGCAACCCCCTCCAGTAATCAGGTTACAAGGGCTTATTAGTAAACCAAGGTCACAACTGCTGAATGCTGGGTGCTGCGATTTTCAATCCAGCCACTGTTGGCTTCTCTAGGACCCTATAAAGAGACCAGGGTGCACTTCTTTTTTTATTTAAAAAAAAAAAGTGTTTTGCAAGGAAGGGCTAATGTATTGTACATTCTTTGTTGCTGGGAGACTCCGAGTGGCCGTACAGGCTGTTCTTTCTTGGAGCCAGAGTTAATAGTGCTCGTGACCCAAACACACATATGGCGTCATCCCGAGTTCCCTTTGCGTGGGGCTGGGACGCTCGACTAGGACCTCTCCTGGCCGCTGCAGCCAAGTGGCCAAGATCCATGGGCCAGAGCGGGGTGGCTCTGGATGCAGCAATTTCAAGACTCCGCTGCAGGGAGGGTGACCTCCTTCTGAAGTTCAGTGGTGGCATCCTTCCAGGCAGGGGGAGGCAGGAGGAGGAGAAGGAAGAGGAAAGAGTGGAGGAAGCTCTCAATGGGACCCCTCCCCTCCCAGAAGAGAAGGGCTGCAGCCTGGGAGACCAGCTGGAGGGTAGACAGTGCACCCACAGGGTAGAGAGTGGCATCTTGGAGAGATGCCCCCTTCATTCACAAAGTGGGTCTGTCGCAGAGCCAGGAGGCCTAGGGAGAGCAAGGCTGCGTGCAAATTCTTGCTCGGTTAGCCTTGCTCTCCATCTCCCTTGAAGAAGAACGGGGCGGAGGGAAGAGGCTGTTTTTCAGAGGAGCCTCAGGCACCACCAGCCTTACTAGGAAGATATTAGGGTCTCAGCAAGTGTGGGCGCAGGGCTGCCCACCGTGGTCCCCAATGGGGCTGCTTATTGCCACCCTGCTTCCTCCCCGTAGGCCCGTTTGCCTCTCTGCCCCAGATCCAAGCATTTCCACGTTAGACAGCCTTGCTGTCTCCCTGGCAGTGGAGGGGGAGGCGCCCCGGTGACCTGGGGTGACCCCTGAGGCCTTGCCCGCCTCCTCCCTCCCACAGGTGCACTCGCCCTTTTCTGGGTCAGCCTCGTGATCTGGTGTCCAGGCACTTGGCAAAATTTAGCCAGTGTTCCTCAGTGCTCTGTTTCGTAGTTACAGACACCCTCGGGAGCACATGCCAGAGGGTGCTGTGTCCTGTTCCCTCGCGGGTGATAGCGCCTGGCTCTGTCTGCTGGCCCCTCGGAAATGGCAGGTGACTTTACCCCCTATTTCATCTCCAGCTCTGTCTCTGGAAGCTCACCTGACCTCTCTTTCAGACCCAAGAACTTGAGCGGAGGTAATTAATCATTATATACACACCCACATCTGGACACGTGCAGCCAAACATGGTTGCCACTTGACACGTGTGGCTATGGAGCAGTTCAAACGTGGCTGGTCCAAAGCGAGATGTGCTCTAAGTGTCAATCACACACCAGATTGGGAAGACTTATGTAAAAAAGAACACTAGATATCACACACATTGAAATGGTAATGATTTGGACAAAGTAGTTTAAATAAAAGGTCATTAAAATTAATTGTACCTGTTTCTTTTGACCCTTTCAATGTGGCTACTAAAAAATGTCACATATGTGGCTTGCATTGTATTTTGGTCAAGCAGTGCAGCTCTTGATTGTCCCCACAGTAGGATGTGTCCCTCCAGGCCTAGGGACTGCTATGGAATGGTTCCAAAGTCCTATGTTTCCTTGCCCTGTGGGGTGGCTGCAAGCTTCTATACCTACTGCTTCTTCTACCTGCATGTTCCCTTCCTGCCTTCCTCCCTGAGGAACTCCTGGTCCCTGGTCAGGACCCAGCGCTGGAGCCTCCTATTAGGGAGTCATTCGTGTCCTTGTCAGCACTGAGCCTTGTGCAGCAGCTTTAGGCATTTTTGGGTTGCTTGGCTGTCACTGGGCTGCGCTGTCCTTGAAGGTAGTTTTTGTTCCCAGTGGCCAGAGAGTATAGGAACACATGTGCATGCAGCCGCACGCTGGTGGGCGGCTCTAAGGGGTGGAGCAGCGAGAATTTGGTTTTATTTATTTTTCCACTGTGAGGGGCAATCAATTATTAACCTAAGTCACCATACTTTGGTTGCTGTTATCAGCACATGGAAGTATCCACCGAGTCTGGGCTTCAAGTCAGCTTGGTACTATTCAAAAGAAATGTTTAGAAATTCTCATTTTCTGATTTTATGAAGAGCGCTAGTATTTTTAGAATCAAAGAAAATTTCACATATAACAAGCTCATTCATGCTATATGAAATGTTCATGGGGAGTCTACTGTGGACCAGGCACTCGCCAAGAGGTAGTGAGGTGGAAACTCCAACCTCCAAGGCTGCACTCTCCAATACAGCGCACGAGCCCGCGTGTGTAGCTATTAGTATCTGAAACATGGCAAATTAAGATGTGCTGTAAATGTAATATATACCCGGATTTGGAGACTTAGTGTGAAAAACAAAAATAAAATATCTCACGAGCAATTTTTTATATTGATTACATGATGAAGTGACAACATTTTAGGTCAGTTGAGTGAACTGTATTATTAAAATTAATCTCACCTGTTTCTTTTTTCACTCCACTCCTAGAAAATTGAAACTGACATATGTAGCTCACACTCTATTTCTTTGAGACAGTGCTGCTCTCAGGCAATTATGCTTTCTCTATTTTTGAGACACTTTTAGACGTATGAGGGCATTTCAACCAGGTTTCTATCAGGTTAGGCGTCTGAGAAATTTGACTCCAAATCTTCCCGCCAGGCAACAAAACATCTGTCCAGTTATACAAATTTTCATTCTGGTTCCTGCAGCTCAGTCTTGTCCAGAGGAGCCACCTTGACTTACCCTCTCCAGAGATCGCCCCACTGGCTCTCTGGGAAACTCCCAGGTTCTGCAGGGACTTGCTGCGTAGTAATTACAGGTGTGCCGAGACCCTCCTGCTTCATACACTTAGTCATAATTATTTACCTTTACCAGGCACCAAAGGTGTGATGGGAGCTTAGCTGAAAAGAGAGAAGACTCAGCAGGCAGATCACCTTGAAGTTGACCTGTCAGCCGGATTTTACAGCACCTGCCTGTTCCGGCGCATTCCTTGGGAAAGAGAGCTGCAAACTCTGTCTCCAGGCCACGCTCCAAATCCCTGCTACTCCCTCCCAGGCTCCGGAAGACATAATGGAGGCACCTATAGAGTAAGGAAATGTTTTCCACCTGAATTAGCTTTCCTGACACCTTCAAACTACCTCTAAGGAGTTGGTCTTTTAACACATACAGATATTTGCACGTATCTATGTGAACATTAAAATCTACATTATAATGTATTTGCTCTTTGAAAGCCCTGGAGACGGGGTCCTGAGTCATCTGCTCCCCCTCCTGGGGGTCCTGTCTGAAGTCAGGACTTTGCACTGGGGGCAGTGGGAAGAATCGTAATGAATTACGTGTTCCTGCCCGTCTGCATAAACTGGGCACCCTGCCTGCCCACCCCACACCCTGAATGCTGCTGGAAAGAAGAGAAGAAACATTTATTAAAGGCAAGGAAAGAATTAGGGCTTTTTCATCAAGGTCAGAAGATTTTTGAGGTTGGATCAGCTGACCAGGTGCATGACCAATTTTTTTGGCTCCTTAGAAGCAGAAAAGTATTTGAAAAATAATAGAGCCCTTAGTCCTATAAGTAAAAACCCATCTATCTTGGGAATTTAAAAAAAAAAATGTGTTGGCAATGAAAAATTTCCGATGAGATGCATTTCTTCTTGCCCAAATATCTCGAATGCTTGCCGGATTTGTCTCCCCGCTAAGATACCCACACTTGCAAATCTGTGCTTTTCAAGGTGGGGAGATGAAAATAAAGAGTCTGTGAAATGTATTTCTGGGAGGCCCAAAAACAGGAAGCAAATTGGAGCCACGGCATGTGGGGCACGGATGCTGGATCCTGGAGGATGTTTGCTTATTTGGGCAGAGTGCAAGCATTCCATCCCACCCACGGCTGGGAGCTCTGCACTCCGCTAGCATCCCTTGGAAACCAAGGTCCTCTTTGGGACTCGGCGGGATTAGGTTATTTTTCTCAGCTTAAATTGTTTTTATATGGTTACCCTCAGGACTCCTTTCTGTTTGGGGATATTTTCATATTTTTTAGCTAAAAAAAAAAACCCTCAGAACATCTTGATTTTGAAAAGACACATTCACCCAAATAAGGTGCTAAGAACGTAGACAAGGTTGCCTCAATATTTCGTGTGTCAACAGCCAGTGTCCTCAGTATGTGCAGAAAAGTTTGAAAACAAGGAAGGAAAAGCCTTAACCCTTGCTGTCTAGGTGGATAAACATCTCTCAGTCCCCCTTGATTTCTCACCTACTTTCACCTCTGCACTCCAAAGGGGAGAGCTTAGGTTGCAGAAGAGGCGTTAGGTGCGCCAACTGTGGAATGAATGCGGAGGGCATTTCAGGATGCACATGGGGAGGCAGTGGCATGAATGGTGGAGGGCACTCGTCTGTGGGGGTGGTCCACCAGCTGCGGGTGAGAAGGCAGTGAGGCTCCCTTCGTGGCCTCTCGTGGCTGGCGCAGTAGGCAGTGTCTGCCACACACGGCCCCTGGACAAGGTCATAGAGCTGTGTTGGTACCATTTCCCAAGAAGGGAAATAGGGGGACAATCCAGAACATTCTTCATCAACTTTGGAAGGTGCAGACTCTGTAGTCATTTAACACGATTTCACTGGCCACAGAAAGCTGCAAGATGCTGTTCCACATACTGTTCCACGTGGTGTGGGAGACTATTATATTAGCACAACTTTTGGAGCCACCTTGAGTCCTTATTTGCTGAGTTTCCCATACTTATCCTGTCACGAAGTCTCATAACTCCTCCCTGAGCTGTCTCTGTCCACCCTCCTTTTCTGTTCTGATGAGTCTTACCTGCATCCCAGACGATGGCATTTGAGGAGAAAGGGCCGCTGTATAGGAGCCGGCGCTAGGACAGCATTGCAAGACTGCTGGTCTAGAAGTCTGTGCTCAAAAATCTCTTGTGGCTCATCAACCCACATGGTTGCCTGGGCCAGAAGCAGATTCTCCAGGAAATGTAGTGTTGCATTGGGTCCGTAGGCCTGGGAATGTGCTCTGTAACTGAGATCATCTACCTCTCATTTTGGGGATGTGTAGGCTGAGACTCAGAGAGGTTAGGTGACTTGCCTGAAGTCACTGAGCCAATTAGCAGCAGAACCAGAGTTGCTGCTCAGATTTTCTAACTCCCCACCCCATCCACTCCTCCAAAACCTCCCCCTGGGGAATGTTCTGCCAGGCCGTTCTCCAACATCAGTGGAGAGAAGTTGCCTTGAGTAATAGCTTTGGTTTTGAAGCCAACTGACGCAGACACACTTGAACATGCAGTGATTTCCTGAGTATATTCCCACCTAGACCTATGAGCTCAGTGCATTGCCAAGTTTCCTGGAGACTCTGCTTCTCACCTGGACACTAGGAGGAAATTGTTTGGCATAGTGTTCCAGAATAGAACTGCTAGAGCTGGCTTCTATAGGCTGGTGAGAGCCAGTTGTTAACTATTCAGCAATTTCATGAGTCGGTTAATTGTTGATAACTTCCAAGTGGCTGTGGTGGGAATATTTACACCATGGAAATCGGTAAATGCTACAAATCAGGGTTTCGTGTTTTACCCTCCAGAGATCTGTTTTACTAGCTCACTACTGATTCTGAGATAGGACCCCACTTTAGGGAGGTACTTTCAGGCAAGATTTTCCATGGCAATTAAAAAATGAAGGGTGGCCCTATCATATGCAAAAGAGACTATCAAATTTAGGAAAAAAATACAGCCTATTACATGGGAGGTAAGTGTCACCAGAGCGTCTTGCACCAGACCTAGATGAGCTCCAGAAAAGAGCAGAGCTGTCCAACTTTATTAATGATAGCAAGGCTTGAATGGGACCCTGATGGCCATCCCGGACAGCTTCCTTAGGGTCACCCATGAGCTGGGCGTGCCACTCCGTGGTGGGACAGAAACCCCTGTGAAGAGCAAGCACAGTCAGCTATCTGAGACCCTCCCCCAGTCCCTACTCCCACCAACCCATCAGCAAGTCCTAGGAATCGCACCTCCAGTGTACATCTGGATGTGCCTTCTCCCTGCAACCGCCACTGCCCAATCCAGGTTCCCGCCACTTCGGTCCTAAACGGCTGCTTCCCTGAAGTCCTGCCCACCTCTAATCCACTCTCCCCTCAGAGCTGCAAAAGTGACTGTCTGAGAAGGAAGAGGAGGAGAAGGAGCAGCAGAAGAAAAAGGAGAAGCGGAGATTATGTTGCCTGAGCCCCCCATCCCTCCCCTACGCACGTGGGCGCGCGCACACACACACATCATTAAAACCCTTCAATAGCTTCCCACCGTACTTAGAATAAAATCCAGACTTGGAGGACAGTTCTGCATGATCGGGCCCCTGCAAACCTCTCCAACCTCCTCCTGCTCCAGGCTCCTCCGTGCTCATAACAGTCCTGCCACACTAGTCTTTCATCCCTTGAACACTGGCCAAGTCTTTGCTGCCTCAGGACCTTTGCAGCTGCTCTTCCTGCTGGCAGGAATACTGTTCCCTGATTCTCGTTGTGGCTGCTCCTTCATCTCCTTTAGACCTCAGCTGGAGTGTCACCTTCTCAGAAGGGCACTCTTTGCTCTGCTGGTGGAGAGTCGGTCCTCCTGCGTTCTCTATCTTAACTCCTGGGTTTTCTTATGACAATTGCTTCAACCCTGAGGTATTTTATTTTCCTGTTTGCTTACCTTTGGTGTTTGCTTTTTTCCCTACTTCCCCACACATCAGCGGGTGCCCCATGGAGAAATGGGGTCACCAGTGTATTGTCAGTGCCCAGCACAGTGCCTGGCATAGAGTGACGCTCAAATAAAGAGTTGATAAATGGCCCATTCTGCTGCCACTACGCCCATGGGAGGCCTATGGGGCGATGCTGGAATAAAAGAAATGCTTGGCTTGCTCTGAGCCCTGCTGGGCACAGGCCTGTGCTCTGCACGCAGGTTTGGGTCACTCATGGACTCTGAGGGCTCAAAGCCCCTGGAGGCCTGGCAGGGAGCTTTGCACACGTAAAACCAGTTATAACCAAGCCTTTGGAGATTTCTGGGTGAAAGGGGCAAAATGGGTTCAGAATATTCCGTTAAACTCGCCAACATGGTGAACCTTACTTGGAAGCTGCCTGAACATTCTTACTTGGTGAGCATGCAGCTCTGTGCCCATTTGGGGCAGAGGGCTGGGGAGGCAGCAAGCAACCGGGGCTGCCTGTGGAGTGATCCAGGGGGTGAGGCAGGTCAGGTGACACGTGTGCAGAGACCTGCTTGTGCCCGACCTGCAGTCACGTGCACGCTCACAGTGGATCCAGTCTTGTCCTAAAGACCCAACTGGCCTGGTTTGTTATTGGAACTTGAAATGATGATTCGCTTTAAATAGATCCTTAACCTCACAATTTGTTTTTCTTGAAATGGTCCTGAGAGGTGCTTTCCAAGAAACAGGGAGGAAAAAAACTGAATTCACAGTGGTGACTTTGAGTCTGTCTACAGAAAGCAGTCTAAGTCAATGGTTCATTCTCAAGGGCAAAGCCTTTCCTTGTCATGTAGTGTCTGCGACAGTGCAGACATGGGCCACAACTTGGGGAACAGGAGTGCTTTGCGGTTACCCTAGCAGCATCTTCAGGGAGAGCTTACGGGAGCTCCTGGTGTCGGAGCTGGGGAGGGGGACAAGGTGTGTTAGTTTTCCAGGGGTGCTGTAACAAATTATCACAAACTAGGTGGCTTAAAACAACAGGAATTTATTCTTTCACATTCCATGAAGCTAGAAATCTGAAATCAGTGTGTCACAGGGCCACACTTCTTCCTTGCTTCTTCCTAACTTCTGCTGGTTGCTGGCCATCCTTGGCATTCCTTGGCTTGAAACTGCATCTCTCCAGTCTCTGCCTTCATTGTCACATGGCTGTCCTCCCTCTGCCTCTATCTCTGTGTACAAATCTCTAACACCAGTCGTTGGATTTAAAGCCCACCCTAATCCAGTAAGATCTCACCTTGACTTGATGACATGTGCAAAGACCCTGTTTTCAAATAAGGTCATATTCACAGGCATCAGGATTTGGACATCAACATCTTTTTGGAGGCCACAATTCAGCTCACAGCAGGAGGGGTCCCTTTTCTCCTAGGCAGGTAGTCATAGTATATGCCCATTTTGTAAACAAGCTGAGCCAATTTGAAACCAAACTCTCCAGTTTGGGTAAGATGTGATTCCAAAGTACGGAATGCAAAATTTACTGAAACATTGTGAGGCTTGGAGTAAGAGACTGCTGGCATTTAGGAAGACTCCTTCATTCAAAGATTTCCAAATACAGGTTCTACTACATAAGTCACTGGGGTAGGCTAAATAATGAGCCCTCAAAGATGTCCATGTCCTAACCCCAGGAACCTGTGAATATGTTACTTTACATGGTAAAAGGGACTTTGCAGAGGTGTTTAAATGGAGGGTCTTGAGATGGGGAGGTTACCCTGGCTGTTACTGGGTGAGCCTAGTGGAATCTCCAGGGTCCTTATAAGAGGAAGGCAGGAGGGTCAGAGTCAGAGGAGGAGATGTGACCCTCAAGCAGGGACCAGGGAGTGAGGGATTTGCAGATGCCGCATTCCTGACTTTGAAGATGGGGGGAGGAGAAGGAGCCAATGAACATAAGCAGCTTCTAGAAACTGGAATAGAAAAGGAAATGGATCCTTCCCTCAGTGCCTCCGGAAGAAACTGGCCCTGCAGGACACCTCGAGCTTAGCCCTGGGAGAATGATTTTTCACTGGTGCCAAGACAACTGATGATGTTTGAAGCCCCTAAACTTGTAGTAATTTGTTACAGCATCAATAGGAAGCTAATTGTCTCAAAGCCCAGTTAGGTGTCTCATATTATTTTAGCAAACTAGCCATCTACCCATCTATCAGTTTTACTCCCAAACATCTAGCGGAAGACACTTAATAACTACTTGTTAGATGAAGAACTTGGGAGCATATTATATACTTGGTAGCATGGGAACCCTTTTGGACACACCCCGCCTCACATCTACCAGTGTGGAGGAGAATTGGACATTAAACAAATAATTGAACAAATAAAATATACATAGATTTATGTGGCAAGTGCTGTCACAGAACACTACAGGGAGCGGTGACAGAGTACCTTAGGGGAAACCTAACTTAGATCTGGCATCAGATGGAAACTTCCAGGGGGAAGCACAGTTGTACCAAGGACTGGACACACCCTCATTGGTTCCAGTTTTAAAGACAAGAGACTTTCTCTGCACAAGGAGGTGACCTGAGTTGAACTCTCATGGTATCTACCTTTTTTTTTTTTTTTTTGAGACAGGGTCTTGTTCTGTTGCCCAGGCTACAGTGTAGTGGCATCACTTCAACCTCAAACTCATGGGCTCAAGTGATCCTCCTGCCTCAGCCTCCTGAGTAGCTGGGACTACAGGACCATACCACCATGCCTGGCTAATTTTTTTCTCTCTCTCTATATATATATCTTAATTTTGTTTTGCAGAGAGGGTGGTCTCCCTATGTTACTCAGGCTGCTTTCAAACTCCTGGCCTCAAGCAGTCCTCCTGCCTTGGCCGCCCAAAGTGCTGGGATTATAGGTGTGTTTTTTTTTTTTTTTGAATGGTTGGAGGTTGTCTTGTGTTCATGGCAGTCACGTGGCATAGGCCAAGCCTGGCTCTGAGCTCTGAGCTTGAGGGGGTGACACACTGTTATCTTGGTTCATTTAGTGAATGACTTTTGATGAACGGCCTGCCCTCTCTGCCCTCTGTCTGCTCTCTAGCTGGTGATCTCAGCAGGGCTCCATGGAAACGAAGTGGGTGAAGATGACGAGGAAGGAGCAAGTCATCCTATGTCCGCAGCCTTCTCAGAGACACAACTGTGCCTTGCGCCGGTCCCTGGGGCTGCTGGCCCTTCTGAGGTGGAGCCGGGCCTGAGGGCTAGATTAACCTTCACTGGGCGCAAAGGGGAGGGGACAGGCGTGGAGGGGATTGCGCTGACTGAGGTGGCATCCCTGCCCCCACGAAGCTGGTGACAAGTGGGAAGGACAAGAGCAAACACTCAGAATACGAAACACGCACTCTCGTCACAGAAGTCCGAGTGATGCTCCCAGACTCTGCCTGGGACTCAGGGGCACGCAGGGGAGGTGGGTCTGGAGGGATCAGTGGATTTGGTAAATGAAGGAGGCCAGTGCCCTCCGGGCAGCAGGCCGAGCCAGCGAAGCCTCCCCACACTGCTGGGTCGTGGGTGGCTGGGGACGCAGCTTGCCGCCTCCTCCCTTTTCTCCTCACAGCAGTCAAGGCAGCAGCTACTGTTTCTTACGTGCTATCTACATGCCTGG
This sequence comes from Lepilemur ruficaudatus, assembly GCA_963574885.1. NCBI lineage: Eukaryota > Metazoa > Chordata > Mammalia > Primates > Lepilemuridae > Lepilemur > Lepilemur ruficaudatus. The sequence goes on along the minus strand of CAUYRT010056877.1, from coordinate 106,320 downwards.
CCCTGTTTAATGCTGGACAGGTGACACTTCCTCCAGCCTGGTAGCAACACTGTCATGTCACCGTCATCACCCCATTTTACCAGCTGCGTCTCAGAGCAGTGCAATAACTTGCCCAGCGTCAAACAGCTGCTAAGATCCCAGCACGGGCTCCTTACCACGCCATGCATCCCGGATGTATGGGAAAGGCGTAGGCTGGGGCTTCTCTCCCGGTCCCTAACCAGCTTGTGCACACACAGCCACCACGGGAGGTGCACGTCCTGGCTGAGGTGCCTGTCTGCATGTGTGGCTCAGAAGGAAGCCAAGCTGGTGAGTTCAGAGCTGGCCTTGTGTGCAATTTGGTGACCTGGGCTCACAGGACATAGATTGCATCCTTGTGGGACCCCCATTTTCTGAGCAGCTCGGGAAAGCTTCCAGGCTGACCAGGGGGAGTTGCCCCCCTCCATTGCTGCAGAGGAGAGCTTGCCTTGGGGCCAGCCGGGCACTCTCTGGATGTGCTCATTGGAGAGTTCTTTGGGAGAAAGGCCACTTGAGCATGCCAGCGAGAGGGCCTGGGATGCCAGAATATTCTGCAGACTGCCACTCGCCGCCTGCCAACCAGAAACCCTGCACTCCCCTTCTTTTTCCCCTCCCAGCCCTGCCTTGTCAAGTGGGATCTTGCAGGAACTGCTGGCACCTTGGCAACCGTGGGGGAAAACACCCCGTCAAACAAAGGCTCTCCTGGAGGACTTTGGCATGGAGGGAGGACGTAGCCCCCATCCCCACCCCATGCTCACTATGGTCTCGTGATTCACTTCTTGCTCAAGCATTTACAGGGGAGCCAAATGTCCTGCCCAAGGCCCTCCCACATCCTCCGGTGAATCATTTTCAGGGACGCCCATTTGAGGGAAGACCTTGGCTCCCAGGGGAAATGGCAGCTGCGAAGTGAAAGGGTGGAGGGATGCTTCCCAGCAGGACCAAGGAACACCGGGGTGGGTGGGGCCAGCCTTGAGCCTGTCCTCCTTTGTAGTCCTGAATATCCTTTCTCTGGAACCGGGCAGGAAGTTGCCCCTCAGGAGGCTACGGGAGAAGGAGGCTGTGGACAGGAAGAGACAGAATGCGTGTGTTGCTCTTCCCACCAAGCAGGGAGGCTGGGCACGGGCCAGGAGCACCCCTGCTTCTGTTTAAGCTCCCATAGGCCTCTTGACTGGCCCAGAGAGGCACATAAGACCCCTTTCCTAGTGGCCTCTTATTGCACAGAGCAAGACCGTGAACAGCAGGGGACGCCTAGAGGTGGACGCTCTCAGCCCCCAGAGCCATGAGGGACCCTCAAGAATTTGTGTCTTGTCTGCGGTCTCAGAGACAAAAGGCCAAACTCTTCTGAGTTAGCATGTCTGCCACCAGGATGTGCCCGTGTGTGTTTACTTTTTGTTTCGTTCTGTTCACGATTGCCGGGCACCTTGAGATGATTCTGTGTATGCCAGGGTATGGGTATGGGGGGGGGGTTGGGCAGGCAACAGACTGGCTGCAGAACTTCCAGAGCTGACCATATTCTCTGACATCAGCTATCTGCTCATCTTCCGTGAAGGGCAGTGAGCTCTGCGAGGCGAGAGGCAGTCTCATTTTTCTTTGCATCCTGAGCTTCCGACATGCCAGAAATATTACCGACTCCATGCATAGATGAATTGCAAGTGACTTGTTGAACACAGTGGCAATAGACTGGTTTGGGCCCCTTCCCATGGCAGGGAAAGTACCAGGGGATGATAACCAACCCGGAGGTCGGCCAGGTTGAAGGGGCTCTGAGATCTGCTACAAGATCTTGATCTACTGGGTTGGGGTTATGTGTTTTAAGTGGCTCCATTTTTCTGTGAAATCCTAGTAACAATGGCGGTGACTTACTGAATGCCAGCCCTGGTTTTTGCACGCACTGTCTCCCAGCCTTAGGCGGACGCTGCAGGGTAGGACATCATCTTCATTTCACAAATGTGGAGATTCACACTCGGAGAGAGCAGGCATCCTGCTCAAGGCTACAAGGTGGCACATTCATTCATTCAATTCATTTATTCAACACATATTGATTGTGGACCTGTTATGGGCCAAGCCCCAAGCACTATTTCAGGTGCGGGAAGAACAGCAGTGAGCAAAACAAATAGAAATCCCTGCGCTTGTGGAGCTTTGGTTCTAGTGAGGGGAACAAACAGTGCATAAGATATTGATGAAATATAGGGCATGTCAGAGGTTGATAAGAACTGAGGAGAAAAATGAAGTAGAGAAGGAGGAGGAGGGGGGCTAGTGGGGAGAGGCAAGGGGCTGCACTGTGGAAGTTCCCACAAGAAGGTGACATTTGAGTACAGACCTGGTGGAGGTGGGAGGACTGGCCGAGCAGAGATCCCAGGGAAGAGGGGCCTGGGCCCAGGCCAAGGCATGAGGCCAGCATGTTCTGGGAATCACAGGGACCTGCACTGCCAGGACTGGAGGGCATCTGGAGGAGCTGAGATGAAGGCAGGACAAAGGTGTGTGTTGCAGGGACAGATCATGGAGGGCCCTGGAAACCATCCTGAGGGCCTTGCTATTGCTCTCAGGAAGATGGGAGTCAGTTTTTGAGCAGAGAAGTGACATGATGCACTTTTGGCTTCTGCAGCATCTTTCTGGCCACTGTGCTGAGAGCAGCCTGAGGGCTGAAGGTGGAAACAGAGACATGATTAGGAGGCCATGGTTATAATCCAGGTGAGGGGGTGGTAGCTCGGATCAGGGCCACAGCAGAGTCAGGTTCTGGATACATTTTGAAAACAGAGCCAATAAGATTTGCCAATAGATTGGACGTGAGGCATTAGAGAAAGTGTGGTCTTCAGCTGGGAGAGTGAAATTGGCATTCCTGAGATGCAGATGGCTGGGGGAACCGTATTTGGGAGGGAAGACCAGGGGCTCTATTTTAGACACATCCTGTTGGAGATGTCAGGTAGACACTCAGGTGACAAGCGGACAGTCAGATCTCCGAGTATGAAGGTGAGGCGGTGGTCAGGGCTGGAGACAGACAGGACTTTGGCGTCATTGGTGTAAGTAAGGAGTCTGAGGTCACGGTGCTGGCTGAGCTCGTTGATGCGGGCAGGGAGAGTGACTGCAGAAAGAGGAGGTCGGAACATGGAGAGCAGACCAGGAGGAACCTGCAAAGGAGCCGGGGGCAAGCAGGGGGGACAGAGGGGCTGCAGACAAGCAGAGAAGGAGGGGAGAGGAAGAGAAGGATGAAGATGAGGGAGAGGAGGAGAAGGGGGAGGGAGGGAGAGGAGGCGAGGGAATCGGAAGGGAAAGTAGGGGAGAGAGAGGGAGATAGTGGGAGGGGACAGGAGAAAGGGGGGAGGAGGAGGAGTTTCAGGAGGAGGGAGTCATCTTTTGGGTCAAATGCCCCTGGGAGGTCACGTACTGAGATTCAAGGCAGCTCCCCGCAGTCCAAAGCTGCTGGGCGTTGCTGGCTTCCTCCATGTCTGACTGATGACAGAGGCTGAGAATTTTAAGGGAAAAACTACCAAGTCCCCAGCCCCGGTCTAGTCACCACTGGATTTCACTAAACCACTCCAGTGCGACCCAAGCACCCCCGAGCTCCAACAGGCCCAGGCGTGCTTCCCTCCCACCGCAAAAGGAACCGTCCTAGGACGTAGCCCATAGCAGTTTTTCTCAAAGATCTCTCAATTTAAAGGAAGACCTTTGTGAACCAGCCCCCTTTTAAAGGGAATTGCCACCCTCTGCTTTCTCTGTTTCATACATTAGGGTTCTCAGATCCTGATCGAAATATACCCGTCCTAGGATTTGACTGGTATTAGAAAATCACTGTGTATTGTACTCTGCAGCACTGGACAAGAAATCCTGGGAGCAAACTGTCCTGTGTGACAAGAGGAGGAATCAGAGGACACCACAGACTGGGAGGAGGGACTCTGGGCCAGCCTGGGCTATGGATTGGCTGCATGATCTTGGGCAAATCACCGATCACGTTTTCCTTCTGTCTTATAATACATGGAAACATCTCTGATACCTGCTACACATGCCTCACCAAGTAAGGACCAAATGAAGATGTCCTGAAAGCATTTTGTAAATGCCATTGAACGCTTAGCACCATGCCTGGCACATGCACAGCAGGGCTTGAAGACTGGAAGATGCTCTTGGCTGTTACTGTGCATTTTATTTAACACCATGAAAAGCTAAATGAATCTGAAACACGGTGGGGAGTGAGTGAGGGGAGACGAGTACGTTCTGAGAGTCACCGTCAGGGTGGCTTTGTTATGGTTTCACCTCTCGTTCTGCCAGGGAAGGGCTTAGATTTGCCGTGAATTTCTCCCTTGCCCACCAGCACAGCACCAATTGAGGTTTCTACTTCACTGCACCTTTCAGCTGAGGGTGTTAAGGGAATCCATCGCTACTCCGGTGGGACAGCATTGACTTTGCCATCATACTTACCGTGCTGTGGCCGTTAGGACAGTTGGCAAGGCAACAGGTTGGCACCACTGATGGGCAGCACCATTAGTCTACTGAGTGATTTTTCATAGTGGACAGTCTGGAACCAAAAGCATGAGGCCTGGAGGAGCACATCTCTCCAGCTCTGCTGTGGGCTCCCACTCTCCCCTGAGTTCCTTTCCCAGGTGTACGTATGTGGGATGGCGCCTGTCTCAGGAGGAAATACAGGTGAAGTTTCTACCTATTCCAAAGCCTGGTCTCAGCATCCATGTTCCCTTTGTTTTTTGATATTGCCCCTCCTTTCTTCCTGCCCTTTAGAACCTGTGCATTTGTAGGTTTTCCCTTTTCTGCTCAGCTTTGGACCATCGCTTGCTTTTTTTTTGGAGAACTGTGTCCTCTTGTTACTCACCTATTTGCTTCATTGGAGATTTCTACTCACCTGCTTCCACAGTAATTGATGGTGAGGCTGGGCACCTGGCTGTCTGGTTAAAGATGATATCTCCTGGTATCCCCTGCAGCCTGCTACGGTCCTCGGCCTCATTTCTGTAAAAGGAGTCTGGACTGAAGTGGCCTGTGACTTCTGGGACCTTAAGGGGAGGGGCTTATGCCTTCCAATCCCCACCTCTCTCCTCCTTCCTACTTTTGGAAATGTGGATATAGTGGTGAACCGCCTTGGACTACATGGCTGAGGGCCACATACATAGGATGACGGAGCAACAAGATGGAAGGAACCTGGGCCTTGACTGCTTCTTGTGACAGAGAAATAAAGTTCTATCTTATTTAAACCTTATCATTTGGAGGTCCCATTAGAATTGCAGCACCTATATTCTAACTAATATATTCTTTAGGTTCTTTCACTGACTGACTGATTGCAGGTGACATAAAGACAGAGAGCGCGGTTTGCTCCCCATCAGGTCATCAGAGCTGGTGCAGATTGCCCAACACATCACAAAGACTTGACGGGAGTGTTAATGTGTTACTGCTTCACTCTGGCCTCTGGGCTTCTGCTTTCCAAAGAGTGAGTGGCTCCTGATGCATCGGCTCGCTGGGACTGCTACAGACTCTGTCATGGGCCAAGTGTGAAATGTCCCTGGGAAATGAAATGTCAGAGGGAAAGAGCCCCTGCCCAGCTGAAGACTCCCAGGAACTGTGAGTCCCCACTCAAGCTAGAAGATACAATCTTCCTATCTGTTGTAGGAACAGAAAGTTATTTGGAGGATTAAAATGACCTCCCCGCTCCACAGAGATGACGCCTTCCTTAAGCGTGGAGCCCATTTGACAGAGGGTTCCAGCAGAGACAGGAAGACCATCAGACACCCCTGGAGCTCTGAGGATAAAAGATTCCATGAGGGCATTATAGACTGTTCAGAGCACTGGCTCACCCAGGGACCCAATCTTGGTCTGCACTTCTTTCTGATCCACTGATTGACAGCGTCCTCCAATTGTCTACTCTGCAGCATCTCCCTGACTCGAGCCTTTACTCGTGGCTGGGAGAGCTCGTGAACACCAGCCACACACTTCCTTTCCTGACGCCTGACTTCCAGCCTCTGCAGACCAACCCTGTCTGTGCTAACGGTCCCATAACCTGTCTTCTCAGGATGGTGTGGTCCTACCCCACACTTCTACACCACTTCCTTGCAAAAGAAGTCATCTGTCTATCCAAGCCTAAAACCTCCTGTCCTCTTGAGTGCTCCCAAGCACCCCAGCTAGTCTGTTTCCTCTATTACACAGCGAGCTCCAAGTGGCCACATCTGTGTCTTGGGCACCTGCTTTGGTGCCTGGCCCCTGGGAGTTTCTCACTAAACACTGATTGAACCACCCAGGAAATAAATAAAGTGAAAGCCTCTTCTGCCTTGCATGGCCTCAACTCTGTCCTTGTTGCTTGGCCAAGACACAGCCTGGAGTCCCCAGTGAGGTGCATGGCTCTTACTCTTGACAGACAAATCTTTTTAGATTCCTAGTTATTTTCTTATTGGAGGATCCATTCCCTAATCCAGTTCTCTGATCTCCCTGCTGAACTTGGTACCATATTGCAGCTCCTTGCCCTATACCCATACCCTTGTGGCCACCATTGCTATCTTGAGTTCCTGGGCTGGCAAATCCAACACTTGCTGCATTGTCACTTTGGTGCAACCCCCGGGCATGGGCTGCCGACCCTCAGGTACGTATTGTTTCTGTCTGAAGAGTGCCAAAGGGAACATATCATGAGGATGACAGTAAGCCCAGACCATGGTGCTCGGAGCAGATTCTGAAACTCTGGGTTTGTAACACCTCTCTCCAGCGTAGATGGATAAGGGGTGATTGTATTTTAATTAAACTTTTCATTTTAAGATAATTGTACATTCACATACAGTTGTAGGAAACAATGCAGAGAGATATCTGTACCTTTTACCCAGTTTCCCCCAGTGATAACACTGTCAAAACTACTGTACAATGTCCCAAGCAGGACACTGACGTTGACACAGTCAAGATCCAGAACATTTCTGTCACCACAAAGGTCCCTCGTGTTGCTCTTTAATAGCCACACCCACTTCCTTTTACTCTCCCCGTTCCTCCCCCATCCTTAACTCCCAGCAGCTATTAACCTGTCTCCCTTTCTGTATTTTGCACTTCAAGAATTCAGTATAAATGGAGTCGCACAGCAGGCAACCGTGACTTTCCTCCTGTAGCCCAACCCTCTGGAGATTCGTCCAGGTGGTGGCATGTACCAATCGTTTGTCCTCTTACTGGCGAGTGGCGTTGCCTGGTAGGAACTATCAATGCTGGTTTAACCACTCACCTGTTCAAGTGCCTCTGGGCTTTTCCAATTTGCAGTTATTATAAACAAAGCCGCTGTAAGCGTTCACGTACAGGTTTTTGTGCAAACACACAAGTTTTTGTTTCTCTGGGATGAACGCCTAGGAGTACACTGCTGGGTGATACTTGCAACTTAGTTGCAAGTTTAGTTTTATAAGAAACTGTCAAGCTGTTTTCTAGAGTGACTGCACTATTTTACATTCTCACCAGCAATGTAGGAGGGATCCAGTTTCTCCACATCTTCGCCAGCAATTGGTGTTGTCACTATGTGATTTTAGCCACTCCAACAGGTTTGTAGTAATATCTCCTTGTGGTTTTAATGTGTCCTTTCCTAATGGCTGCTGATTTTGAACACTCTTCGTACACTCACCTGCCATCTGTATGTCTTCTTCAGTTAATGGCTCTTCGTGGTTTTTGCCCATTTTCTATGATTTTTTATTTTGTTTGCTTTTTTTTTTTTTTTTTTACTGCTGAGTTTTGAGAGTTCTTTACATATCCTAGATACTAGTCCTTCGTCAGATAGGTGGTTTGCAACTATTTTCTCCCAGTCTGTAGCTGGTCTTTTCATTCTCTTGCTTTCACAGAGCAAATGTTTTTAATTTGATGAAGTACAATCTATTCATTTTTCCTTTTATGGCTCATACTTTTGGTATCAAGTCCAAGGACTCTTTGCCTAGCCTTAGATCTCAAATACTTCCTCCTTTTGTTCTATAATTTTATAGTTTTATGTTTTATATATAAATCTATAACCTATTTTGAGTTAATTTTTATATAAAGTGTGAGACTAGATTGAAATTCTTTTTTTTTTTTGCTTGTAAATGTCAATTATTCTGCACCATTTTCCAAAAACGTTATCTTTCTTCCATTTAATTGCCTTTGTACCTTTATTTAAAGTTAGTCTGTAGTCAGTTGGAAATATTTGTGTGAGTCTCTTTCTATTTCATCCCTCTGGTCATGTATTCATCCCTTCGCTAATACCGTGCAGCCTGGATTACTACAGCTATATAATAAATCTCAAAATTCAGTACACTGATTTCTCCCACTTCATTTTTTTTTTTCAAAATTGTTTTAGCTATTCTAGTTTCTTTGTCATTCTGTATAAAATTAGAATAATTTTGTCCAGATCTACAAAAACATATTTCTGGGATTTTGATAGAAATTGTGTCAATTTCTGTATATCAATTTGGGGAAAATTGACATCTTTACTAGGAACATGGTGATGGCTCTTCATTTATTTAGCTCTTCTTTGCTTTCTTTCATGAGCATTTTAAGCATGCAAATACTGTACATATTTTGTTAGATCTGCACCTAAGTATTTCATTTTCTTGAGTGACTATAAATGATACTGCCTTTTTAATTTTGCTGTTCACTTGCTCATTGCTGGTATGTAGAAATGAAATTGAGTTTGTATGTTTATCTTTTATCCTATAACCTTTTTGAACTCACTCATTAGTTCCAGAAGGTTTTCTGTTTATTTGTTTTGTAGATTCCTTGGGATGGTCTATGTATACAGTCATACCTATTCCTTTTTACTTGTTCCTTTCCAAACTGTGTGCTTTGATTTCCTTTTCTTGTTTTATTGCACTGGCGGAACTTCTGTTAATAGCAGGATGTTGAATAGGAGTGGTAGAGTGGCTGTTCTTGCCTGCCCTTGATTTTAGGGGAAAAGCACTCCGTCTTTAACCTTTAGGTATAATGTTAGCTGTAGGGCTTTACAGATGCTTTTTAGCAAGTTGAGTGAGTTCCCCTCTATTTCTGGTCTTCTAAGAGCTTTTCTATGAATGGGTGTTGAATTTTGTCAAATTGGGAAGAAGGGTGGTAATTCTTTGTTATTGCAAACTCCTTACTGAAATCAGTCAATGGGCATGCTATTATTAAGTGCCTACTGGATGTTCAGTGCTGTGCTAGGCCCTGTGAGACATATAAGAGGCTAAAAATTTGGCCCTTGCCCTCAAGCACTAAGGGGACAGGGTTTCTATACCCAAGTTAGCATATACCATAAGTGCTGCAGAAGATCCAAGGCAAAGGAGGCCAGTGACGCGCTGGCTCGAAGGTGTCACTTAGACTGGCCTCTAGAAAGAGTAGAGTCTGCACACATGAGAGAGGGGAGAGAATCAGAGAAAATGAAATGACCTGAAATTCTACTTTCTAACAAGGACTGTGGTAAGGTGATAATTAGCAGGATACAGTGAGCTTTTGATTTATGGAGATGGATTAGCTCTGTTCTGGGGATTATCCCTGACAAATGCTTAATCCTGGACTTCCTCCCTTCCTCATCCAGCTCAGCATTTGGGCTCTCTTTTCTGCCATCAGTCAACATGTTCAGGGAATGCAAACTAACATTACTATTAGCTAAAGGAAAACATAATTAAGGAGGGCAATCTGTTATTCCTAAATTGTATCATCTATTCCAAACTAAATATGAGTGATATTTGCATTATCTTTTGTTTGGAGATACCCACCCCACTTCTTTCCCTCTTAAGGATAAACAAAAATTGACTGTGTGACCATCACATACACAATGCATTTATGAAGCTGTCTCTCTAACATGTTAGCTAAACTCTTGGGAATGAAGAGTAATGCCTTAGAGATCTTGGAACCCATGACATCTGATGCATTGGAACTGTCTTTTTATATGTTTACTGTAACATAAAGTCATGATATAACAGTGCTCTCATCTATAAAATTAAAAATCCTAGCACATTACCCATGGGTCACGCTTTGGGTTGTCATTCTAACGGGGTTGATGGATTTGCACAGATCTGGCTCTTCTATCTCACTTTGTCCTGCTGGTGACCAGTGGCTCCTCTTGGAGGCAGATGGCCAGGGTTAAGGGTGGAATCTGAGGCCACGAGGCGGAGTGAAATTAACTGCTCCCTTCACAAGGGGATTAAACCCCTGACCCTCACCTCATTAGCACAGCGTTCCAATGTAGCAATTCCCAACCTCAATTTTATATCACCCCAGGGTGTTTCCACTTATCTCAAGAGGGAGCTTGCAGAATTCCCCAAACAAAATTAATTTTAATTCACTTTAATTTAAACATTAAATATGGGCTATGCAGGCAGCACTTTTCAGGAGCGGAGGAAAATGGCTGATGCTAAATCCAGCCACCACGATGCATTGCTACCCAAACACTCCAAAACACCCATTTGAACTCATTGAGCCAAACAGTCTGGGAAGGAAGACGTCTGTAAGTAAGCAGCAGTCATGGAAAGCTTTTAAATTATGAGGGGAAACAGCACCTAACCCTACGGAACATCTGCATTTCATAGAGACTGTTTCATGTGGTCAGCTGGGATGCACTCTGCCTTCCCACTTTCCCCGGGCTGGATGGGCACAGCTCAGCTCCCACCCAGCTGGGCTCTCTCTCTTTCTTCCTGGGGAATCGTGATGCTTTGCAGAGTCCCAGGAATTTGCTGCAGGAACATTTTGTGATTTACCAAGATAATAAATTGGTCTTTGTTGCTGGGGCTCTTTCCTGGGTCAATACAAAAGATTTATCACCTCCACGCTGGCCCAGGGAGAGCGAGGCTCAAAGTGTTCTCTGGCCACTGGCGTATTTTGGAGGCAAGCAGGGTCCCCGCAGGAACTTTGCAGGGCAGGCTGGCAGCCTGGGTGTAAGGCAGAGTAAGTAGCAGTGGGCAGCGATGATTTATGAATATCTTCAAAACTCTTCACGTAGTTTACTGATAACGACAACCATATACATTTATTAAAGGAGTATAAACAGAGTTTCTTACGCGGACGGTGCCCTTTATAATTTACAAAGGACTTTCACACACATTATATCTCATTTGTTCTTTACTTGTCCAGAATGACCTTCTTCATTTTATTGAAGAGCAAACAGACTCAGAAGACTTAAGTGACTTGCTCAAGGTTGCACAGCTAGTAAATCGTGGCTGCAGCACCGGATCCCGTGTCCTCCCATACCCTGTACTTTTTTCCCTATTCTAATCTTATCTCGGTTTATTATAAACATCTATTTGCTTTTGGCAAGGAAGGGTCTAGCATCTCCATTTTATAGAAGAACAAATTGACACAAAGATGTAATTAAACTTTTTGGCTCTGGCGTCCCTTTTTCTGATGGCACTGTATGCCTTCCTTGGTGAAGGGCAAGGAGTCCTTTTGCAGGCACACTAATTTCCGCTCTCAGGATCCAGGCTCTCCGCTGTCATCGTCAGTGCCATGCTGGTCACTGGGTTCTACCCCACCATCTGCATCTGGTGGGAGCTTGCACCTGCTACTTCTGGGTAGAGAGGGGGTCGTACATGCACAGTTACTTCACATCTGCTTAAAATTTCTCTTCCAACCCCACAAGCTCAAACAGCCATGGCAAAGCACACTCCTCCTTGCCCCTCAAAGATGGGCATTTTGTTCTAGATCTTTTTTACAATCACATTCTGTGAAACTCTTCTAATGTGCTTGGAGCACACCTTCTCCCCTTGACTCCTTAGACACACTTCCCCAGCTATGAGTAACTTCCCTAAGTGGTTTTATAGGCCACCCCATGCCACCGGGTGCCGCCCTACCTGGAAGAGTTCTTAATCAGGTCATCCTGATTGGAAAAGATCTTGACCAGAGTCAGTTTCTAAGGCAGACCACGAAGGAACCTGACTGACATAAATGGAATAGGGTTGATTAACCATGTGTATGTGTTTTATCTGCTTAATTTAGACTACAAATTTCTGAAGGCCATGCAAGGCATCTCATCTCTTGCGGCATTCCTCATAACATGTAGAATGGTGCTTTGCATATACTGAGTGCTCAAACATGTTTTCAGATGGCAATGAGGATGACCTAAGATCATTTTAAAAGCCATCATGCAAGAGGTTGCGTGTTCTCTATGCGTGCATGCATGCACACTTACACACACACGACACACACATCTTGACCTGTGAGATGCCATTTGTGAGAGTCCGTTTGGGAAATGCAGTGGGCTCGCTGAAAACCAGAAGAAATTCAAGGCCATGGGCCAGCTACACCACGGAAACCCCACACCCAGCCAAACGTGCTCACTGGCAAGACGAACCCAAAAGCTGTCACCAAATTCTGCTCCCTGGCAGGCCCAATCCAACAATGCACTGAGAGACAAAAGAAGTAGAAACCAAAATGAAGATGGCCAATGTGTCTTTTCAGGCAACTAGCAGCTTGAGCAGAGGGTCAGCACAGACACCAGCAGAGAAGAACATTCTCTTGGCAGAACTCGGCCTCTGAATTAGGCACCACTTCACAGGAGCTCAGCCTCACACCTTATGGGGTTTATTTTTTCAAAGCTCCAACATTTGTTTCTAATTATTCTTAGTAAAACTGCCGTTCTTAACGTAGCATCATTCCCTCATTCATTCACTTGCTCATGCATTCATTCCATGAAACTTTTGTCATCTGTGTGGGCCCTTTCTATGGCCCCATTGGATGATTAAGAACGCTGGAACGCAGGTAAGCCACTGCCACCTGTGTGCATTAAAGAGGAAGCAACACAATTAGAGGGCGATCTCTGCCACAGCTCATTAACATCAGAACTTAGACGAGAATCAGATGTTCTCACTCCCAAATTCTGAGCAGTAGCTCTTGGACAAACGATTACTGAGAAATATTGACCAGGGAAAGTATTCTTAAATGGCATATTATGGTGTTTTAGGGCAAGATTAATGGTAGTGTTTGTAACTCTCAAAATACTGTTTTGGAAGTTTGTTCTGATTTTGGGAGGATGAATTTGGGTTACCTTGGAGTGTCACCAGTCATCCCAAAGTTCTCAAAAGAAGTCCATTTTAATTTGAGTTAAATAATATGTCATTTAGCCAGATTTCCCCCTGGTAGGCAGGGCATGATCTCAGTATCGTGGGAATGCAGACAGGGTGCCATGGCTTCAGAGTTTGTTGTGTTGAGCCTGGAAAAAACAGAAAGAATTAGAAACTTGGGGTGGACAGAGTTTGAACAACCATTAAGAGCTTATTGCATAGAAAAAGAGAAATTTCGGTTAAAGCAAAAAGAAAGAAAGAGAGGGAAGAATTGCCGGGGAGGTTCCTGGAGATTTGAAGGAACCAGATTTAAGGACAGTTTACCAATTCGAATGATTATAAGAATTGCCCGGGACTCTTTTAAGACGGCAAGTTCCTAGGCCCCTCCCCTTAGAGATTCTATTCCGTGAGTCTGGGTGGAGGCCCAGAAATTTGCATTTTTAGCAGAAATTCAGGTGATTTTTATAATCAGGAAAGCTTTGGCCAAGCTCTGGGTCTGAAGATGCTGCCTCTCAAAGTGAAGAGGCAACAACTCGACGAGGCCAGGACTAAGAGGACAGGAGCTCTGAGTTGAAAAGGCAAGAGCAAAAAACAACATGAGCCTTTTAAAAAAAGTGTGAATTGGCAAAAAGCAGTTTGTAGCCCATATTTCATAATTTCCCGTGGCTTCCGGGGAAGCGGCTGAGTCCGCAGAGTCCTGTTTGTGCGCAGGATGAATGGAGCCTCCTATGTGCTACGTGGGAGGCCACCACAGCGTGCACATCGTCCCAGGTTGGGTCTGCCTTAAACACTCTCTGTCCCCCTTCTCTGAGGCCGATGGGCTGCAAGGGCTGCTCTCTAAACTCCCTCCCTCCTTCATGGAAGTCTCAGCTCTATTGACTTCCTCTGGATCGAATGATTGTGTTTCCCTGTTTTGGGGCCTCCTGAAGGCCTGGCTCCGGGAAGGGGAGTCCAGAGGCCTGAGACTGTCTGGATGACAGAAGCTTAATCTCCATCCCAGGCAGCCTGGCCACTAAACACAGTCTGTGTTAGGCGGGGAGCCTCTCTGGGTGTGAGGACCAGAGGCCTCTAAACACAGCTTGAGGCTGGTATCCCAGGAAGATACTTGAAAAATCCTGAGTTTGCTGCTGGCTGGTGTGTCCAGGAAGAGAATTGGCTGTGTTGCAAGTGGCCAAGTCCCGATAATCCCTGAAGGAAATGTAAAAATGCCTGAAATCCTTAGCAGTGATCACTAAGTACCCACTGTTCATTCAGCCTGGTTCTGCGCTAAGCTTTTCACCTACGTTATTTCATTTATATCTCAGAGCAATCCTTTGAAGTGGTTGTTATTATACCCATTTCACAGATGAGGACAGACATTTAAGATGGTTAAGTAACTTGCCACTATCACACAGCTAGCTAGTAAATAAACTTTAAAAAATTGAAGCATAATGTACATAAGACAGCTATAGTGTACAGTTGAAGGTATGACCACAAAAGTGAACACACCTGTGTAACTATCACCCAAATCAAGAGTTAGAATATTACCAGCATTGGAGAAATCCCATGACTTCCACAATAGCCACCTCTCCCCCATTGGTAACCATTTTTATCACCAAAGATTAGATCGCTAGTTTGTGAATTTGATAAAAATGGAATTGTACATTATATGGTCTTTTTGTATGGCTTTTTTCCCACCCAGCATTTTGTCTATAAGGCTGATCTAATGTTGTTAAGGATGCAAATAGTTTGCTCATTTTTAATGCTGTAAAAAATTCCATAGTATGATTGTACTACAATTTATTGATACATTTTCCTGCTGCTGGTTATATGGGTAGATTTTAATTTGGCTCTATCACAAATGATGCTGCTTGGAATGTTCTTGTATGTGTCTTTGGGTGTATACATTTCTGTGTGGTATATACCAAGGGATAGAATTTCTGCATCATAGTGTATGTGTTCATTCAGCTTTAGTAGATATTGCTGAAATATTGATAGTTTTGCAAAGCAGCTATCCCAGTTCACTCTCCTAACAAACACTTATAAGAGTCCCAAGGGACTCACACCCTCACCAACACTGGATATTATTTGTCTTTTTTATTTTTGCCATTATGATGAATTTGTTTTAGTTTATATTTCCCTGATGACTAGTAAAATTGAGCACCTTTTCAAATGGTATTGGTCATTTGGACAGCTATTGGCTTATTCAGGTCTCTTGCCCACTTTTCCATTGGGTTGTCTGTCTTTGTTGGTGATTTGTAGGAATTTTTTATGTTTTCTGGATATGAGGAATTTGTCAGTTATATGGATTGTAAATATCTTCTCTGTGGCTTTCTTTTTACTCTTAATGGCATCTTTTGGTGAAGAGAAGTTCCAAATTGTAATGTAGTCCAATTTATCAATATTTTCTTTTTGGATTCTGATTTTTGTTTCTGTTATATAAAAATTTGATTGACTTTTGTATATTGACATTTTTTTTCCCCAGCAACCTTGCTTAATTTACTTACTAATTCTGGAAATTTTTCTACTCTGTAAATAATGGCAGTTTTATTTTTCTTTCCATTTCTTAAAGTTTTATTTATTTTTTCCTGCTTTATTGCAAAGGCTAGGACCTCCAATACAATAATAAATAGAAGTGGAGACAAGCAGCATCCTTCTTTTATTCTCAATATTGAGGGAAAGGTATCACTATTTGAACATTTAATATGATATTTGCTAGAAGTATTTTTGTAGATACTCCCTCATATTAAGGTATTTCCTTCTGTTCCTACTTTCCTAAATAGGTTTCTTTTTTCCTTTTATTATCACTGCTTTTTTCTTTTTGTTATCAAATGCTTTTTCTGAATATATTGAGTTGATCAATGATTTTCTTCTTTATTCCGCAAATTGCATGGATAGATTTTTGAACATTGAGATAATCTTGCATTCCTGGAATAAATCTCATTTTGGTTGTGATGAATTGTCCTATTTATAGATTGCTATATTCAGTTTGATAATATTTTGTTTAGGGTTAGCTTCCATGTTCAAGAGAAAGAAATCACCATTTTTTCTTTGTCAGGCATTAAGGTTAGACAGCTCTCAAAAAAAAAAATTGAAAAGTCATTTCTGTTCTCCGGAAGACTTTGTGTAAGATTGATGTTATTTTGTCCTTAAAGGTTTGGAAGAATTCACTGGTGAAGCCATCTGGGCCTAGGGTTTTTTTTGTGGAAAGGTTTTTCATTATGGATTTTGTATCTTTAATAGATACAAGGCTATTATATCAGATATTCCTTTTTTTGTTTGGGTCAAGTTTAATAAGCTGTGTTTTCTAAGGAGTTTGTCTTATTTCATCTAGATTTAAAAATTTAATGTCATAAATTGGTTCAGAACAGCCTCTTATTTAATAGCCATAGGCTACATTATTACGTCTTCTTTTTCATTCCTGATATAACTTACGACTTCTTTTTTTTAAAAAATAAGTCTTACCAGGAGCTTATCAATTTTGTTAGTCTTTTTTAAAGATAAATTTTGGCTTTGTTGTCTTTCTTTGTTGTATTATTGTTTTCTACTTAATTAATTCCTGCTGTTTATTTCCATTTTCATACTATGTTATGGCTTAATTTGCTATTCTTTTATTAAAATCTTAAGATGGAAACTCATTTCATTGTTTCATCATCCTTTCTTCATTTCTAATGATGCATTCAAGGCTATTAATTTCTCTTAAACATGCTTTGCCTGCATTCCTTTGATGTTTTAGTTTTATTATCTTTTTAGTAAAACTTTCCTAATTCCCATTGTGATTCCTACTTTGACTCATGGGTTGTTTAGAAATGTGTTGGTTCGTTTTATATCACCTTAATCCAATCAAGCACTGAGCTCTTTAAAGATGGTTCAGGCTTTCTGCAGGTGATCTCTTTCTGGGTCACTCCTTTGGGGGAGTCTCAGTAGTAAGCCTGAGGTATTTAGCCCAGCCCTTCCTCCTTGCTGGACCTGGAATTCCTTTTCTGTGTGTGTCACCCCAACCTCCTTAGACTCCTGGATACTCTGCTCACCTTCTCAGTTTCTCAGCCTGTCGCTGCAGAATCCACACATGCCAAAGAGAAAAGTGGCTTAGACTTACCTCTCTGCTTATGCATTGTCTGTAGGATCTTAGCTTCTTAGTTTCTCATTGTAGCAATAGTTTGTTTTCATTAAAAAAATTTTTTAAATTCATTTTTTAGAGATAGGGTCTCACTATGTTGCCCAGGCTGTCCTTGAACTCCTGGGCTCAAGCAATCCTCCCGCTTCAGCCTTCCAAGTAGCTGGGACTACAAGCTACTACTAGCTCATAGTTTTTTGATGCCTTCAAATAAATTTTTAAGAAATGTCTTGTCCACATTATCCAGTGTTCTGCAGGAGGGCGGTGTGAGACAACGCAGTCTGCTGTGACCACCAGGGAGCTCCCCTGGAGCCAGGGTTTATAAACAGGTCTGTGCACGCCTAGACCCCACAGCCCATGTTGCCATATGACAGGTGGAGCTGCCATGTTAGAGGAGGGGCCACCAAATGTGGAGTTCGAAAGTAATGTTAAGTCACCCTGCTGCCCGGCTCTCTTCTTTATCATCCTCACTATTCTTGATCTAGTCAAGCATTGTCATTTATGTAACTGCAGTTTTAAAATGTGCTGAACACAAATTTCCTAAATTTCTTAGTAAAATTAATCTTTTGGGTCACTTACTGTCTTAGGTGTTCACAGGGCCTCTGGGATCTCCTTTCCAATTTAATCTTTTCTTGGTCTGAATCCAACAAGTGAAAAACAAACAATGAAACCAACAAACAGAATTGAAGTGTGTGTTCATTCCTTACTTCCTTTTGCGGACTTGGCTGGCCCCTGAGTGGAAGTCTGCGTGTGGGTTCACCAGGGCTGTGCTTCAAGCTCTCTCAAAGTGGGGCTTTTTTCTGTTAAGATGAATGCCATGACTGGCCACATTTCCCTTTTTTCTTTGGCTGCCAGGAAGCCTAGACTGTAGAGCTAAATTTACAGTTCAACTATAGCACCTACGTCAGTGTGCAGAGACTGAAAGTGCCTTTCTCTCCCAAGCTTGGCTTCTCCCTCTTATTTCTCTTTTCCCAAGCTCTGAATTTGCTTTATTTTTATATATTTTACTATGTTATTTGTCTTTCAATGTGTGTTTTTATATGAAACTTGAGTTACTTCAGTTCTGCCAATCTATGTGACCACTTAGAGTTTTTATTTGTGTTTGTAATTTTTCAGCTATGGAGACATTTGAAAGACAACAGCATCCACCGTGGAGAAATGAAGATATGAGCAGTATTGCAATTTCTAGAATTTATTGTGGAATTGGACTTTTATGAATCTTTGCCATATGTATTCTGTTGTTTAAAATTTTCCACAACTCCTCATAAATCTATTGCTTTATGCAAAAGACACTTTTCAAAATTTATTTATTTATTTATTTTTTCAGAGGTGGAGTCTCGCTTTGTCACCCAGGCTGGAGTGCAGTAAGTTGCATAATCACAGCTCACTGTAACCTCAAACTCCTGGGCTCAAGCGATCCTCCTGCCTCAGTTTCCCAAACAGGTGGGACTACAGGTGCGTCACCATGCCCTGCCAATTAAAAAAATTTTTTGTATCGATGGGGTCTCGCTATGTTGCCCAGGCTGGTCTTGAACTCCTTCCCTCAAGTGGTCCTCCCACCTCAGCCCCACCAAGTGCTGAAATTACAGGTGTGAGCCACTATACCCGGCTCAAAATTAAAATGATTAAACAGTGTTTTTTTTTTTTTACTAACCCGGAACAAAAGCAGATGGACAAATCTAGCCATACCAATCACGGAACATGAAAACGTGAAGATCAGTTTTGCAAGGTCATGGACAAATTAAAGAAGTTGTGTTAAAAACAGAAAGCATAATGTCATTGCTCATGACTATAAGAGACCACTCTGTAACTATAAGTGTTTTTCCTTAAAAAATAATACATTAACTAAAATGTGAAAGTACTAATCTGTTACTTTTTAAAAAAATATTGTAATATTCATTGTATTATTTATTTATTTATTTTGTGGGCCCGACCTTTAGAAAGGTCAGCAGGAGAGAAACTTCACTGTCTGCTTTTCTTTTCTATCCATTGTTATTGTTGCTTCATTTCACGACTATTACTAAAAATAATATTGTCATAGAGGAGCAAGGTGATAAAAGGATCCTTCCTGGGGTCAATCCATGAGGCATGCCTCTGGGCACACAGTAGGTGCTGAAATACCTGCCCAGCAGAGACCTGGCAGCTAGGTGTTCTCTCCCTGCGACTCTCGTCCTGCTTTCTGCTCTTTCAAGAAGCCAGGTCGTCGCACACCTTTCCTTGCACTGACACTTTTAAATTTTCTCTGCCTTTGTCTTTCCCATTGAGTTCGGTCTCCTCTGCGAGTCCCCCACGGGGCCTGGTGTCCTCAGCCTCTGCGCAAGCAGCTTTCTGCTTTGTGGTGTCTGTGATGTCTGGCCAAGCAGCCCCCGTCACCTGCCTGGGCCCCGTCTCAGCCCCCCGCCTTCTTGCTGTGTGGTCTTAAAGCAGGTCACTTCACCTCTCGGTATCTCTCTCTGTAAAACCCAGATAATAATACTTCCCAAATAAAGAAAGGGTTTTCTTTAAGCCCTTTGAGCTCCTCCGATGGAGAACACCGCAGAAATGCCCAGTGTGGCATTGTGACTGCGCCGCCTCCGTGTGATTAGGTAACGTGAGCTCGCGGCTCACGATGCTTTGTCTGGAATGAATGCGAGCCCTGCCACAAAGCGCCCCCGACTCTCAGTTACACCGAAACCCACCATAAGCTTGGATTGGCTTACACTCTAATAAAGCACACCAGAAAAGAGCAGTAGTTTGGACTAACCCAGCCCTCAATTAGCACTCATTTGATTTCTGCTGTGGAGTGTAAGCGATAAGTAAGAGATGACCCAGTTACAGGTGCAGGGGCACCACCAGCGCTCCAAGGAGGCTGAGTTGGGGGAAGGGCGGCTTTCTCTGCAAAATGCCCCAGGCTCCGGAGGAGACAGGCCCTGCATGGGCAGGTCTGGATCCATCCGTGTACAGAGAGAGAGAGAAAATCAGCAGTTGCCGTTTATGGAATTCCTCCTGGGTACCAAGATCTGTACTGGGTATGTTATTCTTCCCAACCCTCAAGACAACTGTATTAAACGATATTAATATTCCCCAAACCAAAACAAACACCCTCTGTACTTTATACACATTTTCCCCCACCACAATGAAAGCTTATCCCTTTGGGCCCACAGCTTCAGCCAGAATTTTGGCCTTGGGCCTCCTCGCTGATCCTGAGGCTTTGAGACCACACAGCTTGGTCTGCAAACTGCAAGTGGAAGGCTTACTTTTCTCATTCCTACCCGGACCTCCGGAAGCAGCCCTGGAGCTAGATGCAGCGGCCTTCCTTATGAAGCCTTGGCTAGGTCCCATTTAGTGTGATGAGCTTTTACGAGAGTCCTCTGATCCCATTTTGACTAATAAATCAAAATTCTAGTGGGCTCACCCATTCAGCGGCAGTGTCACAGCCAGTACCAAGGTAGGGTCTTGCTTGTGTCCTCTTTCAAGCTGGTTATGAACTAGGGGTGGACGGTAGTGGGTGGGGAACTCTAGAATCAGAAAGGACAGGGGCAAGTATATTTTTGGCTTGGGGTTTTCCGGGAACCATAAAGCAAGTAGCGTATGCGTGGAGAGAATGGGCTGGAGACGGAATTGCGGAGGAATTTTCCTCGGTGAGAGGAGAAGGAGGGTTCTTAGTACTGGTTGCTCGTACCACAGCCCCCAGTGGGCCCCTAGAGGCAGAGGCTTCTGGAAATCCCAGGTACGAAGACTCCCCTGCTCTCTGGGGAGGAATCTATTGTGCCGACTGCGGGGAAACATGCTCCGTTGAACTGACACTATTGCCGTGTGAGCGTGCGGAATCTGTTCTTAGGGAAACCATGGTGAGGAGGGAAGAAAAGCGCTCTGGATGGGTGCTGAGCCGGATGGGTGCTGAGCCGAGCGCTGATGGGATGGGCCCTCCAGAAGAGGCTGCGTGTTATTTGGGGAATCGTCGTTGCCTGAGGAGCCCGGGGCTGGCTGGCTCCCTTGGGAGCTGATGTTTAGGAAAGGGCGGAAGCAGCTGGTTTATGGAAGCATCAAACAACGTGAGCTTCAGGATCTGCCAAATCCCAAACATTTCTTGCCAAGCGCTCTTTTTTTTCCCTAGATCTTGAACTCATCTGTGTTCACAGGCAATTTTGTTTAAATGGCTCATTCCCCTTACTAAGCTACAGGAAGCTGCTGCACGCAGGTGGTGAAACGGACTCTGCAGGAGTCATTCGTTGGGGCTGCTGAGCGCCATACCCCAAAGGGTGTGGGGGACCAGAAGTCAGGCTCCTGCGGTCTCGGTCGGGGGGAGTCTAGTTCCCTACGAGGAAACACAGTGCACAGTGGGTGTGGCTCTGCAATCCACTGGCCTAGGTCTCCCGGAGGATAACATTACAGATTTCTATTTCAGACTGAGCCAGCATGGCTTGTTATTTGGGACAAGTCATTAGGGACTGGGATTGTGTCATGTGTTATCTCTACATCTCCCAGAGAGCTTTCAGCCTCCCTCAGCAAACACTTCTTGAATGAATGAATGAATGAATGAGCTCATTGTTTTAGCCATTAGCAAATGTAGTAGTTTTCTGCCAACTCCGTAAGTTCCACAAGGAGTCTCTGGAGGGTCCTTGCAAAGAACTCAGCACAGGGACACATGCTCACAGTGTTTCCTTCCATCATCCTATGTCTTGTCCAGACTCCAGGAGTTTGGGGGGGAGAGGAAAAGAAAAACCAAAAAACTGGAGGCGGGGGGTGGAATCCCACCGCGGGAAGATTCAGCTGCTTCTAGACATTAGGAGAACTACTGGCCTAATTCATTTGCCATGGAGAGTTTTCCATCCACGGGACTGGCGCTGCCTGTGTGGTTCGGTCTGCAAAGCTCCGTTGCAAGCAGGGCAGCTGCGTGGCTTTCCGGGCTGATGATGTGCGGGGCAGATGTGGTGCCTTCTTGGAACACACTTGTTGGTGGGCAACAAAATCCAAAGGCAAGCCCCCACAAAAATCTATTTTTTTTTTAACTTTCCAGATCTGAATGCTCATCTGGATACTTCATTAGGATTCCAAGCATCTGGGGAGCAGCAATGGAAGGAAGGAAAGAAACCTGCCTGTGTCGAGTGCCTATTTTGTGCTTGCGTTGTGCTAAGCCCTTTCCCATATGCTATCCTATGTATTCCCCCACAAAAACCCTGCCAGAGTGGAATTATTCTTCCCATTTTAAAAATGAGAAAACAGTGGCTCAGAGATGCTAAGTTACTTGCCCAAGGTCATGTAGATGGTAAGCCAGTAGTTGCAGAATTTGAATCAAGATAGTGACATCATTGAAGGGTAGTTTGGGGGTGGCTTTAGTTGTAGCCATCATCTCTAGCAGCCCTCTTCCCTACAATTACTGTAAAACAAACACGCAATCTAAACAGGAAGAGCCTGCAGGAAATAAAATGGATATGCAATCCCCTACCACTGCCCTTTCAATGAGATTGCTGCCCCAAACCCTGTCTACACGGGTCTCCTAGAGTCCACACTAAATCAATATTTACTTGGCTCCAAAGATCATGATCTTCTCAATGCAATGAGGATGGCTCCTCTCTCAGACCCCTACCAGGAAGACATTCATTGGCTTGAATCCGCTCCCCGGAAGAGCCAATCAATCAGTGTAGAAGTCCCTAATGGCGCCTGGCACCATAGATTTCAAAATGTCACCAGCCTGCTCAAAGTCACCAGCCCTTTCCACATCCCAGGATACAGTGATGCGTCCTATCATGGCAGGTAAGCAGCGCCAGGTCGAAGAGGCACAGGGCTAATGGTGTGGATTAGAGTTTCCATTTACTTTGAAACCTCCGTGGGCCGACATTTAGTTCATTTGAGGTTCCAGCTAATTTTTTTCAAGCTCTAAGTATAGAGACTAGAGGTGTTTAATGTGGCTGTCCTGACACAAGGTGTTCCCTTTGGGCCACTCCAGCCTCTTCCCTGGAAATGTGATGTGGACGTGGGGTTCCAGTCACCAGGGACTTGTATTCTAGGTGGAAATTCGTTTTCAGAGACTAAATGGTCACAAGTGAACATCTTGCTGCGGGAGAGCCAGAAAATACAAAACCAGTGGAGAGTCCAGGAATTCAGGATTGTAAATAGGTATAAGCCCCTTTTACCTTCTCCCTTCCTTCCCTCGGGTGGTTTACATACTACCAGCGATATACATTGCTAGGTCTCCCTCCTTATGATGTCGAAGCATTTGCACACAGAGGGTCACGTTTGATCCTCACAAGCACAGTATTGCTACGCCTATTTTGTAGGTGAGGAATTGGAGACTCCAAAATGTTCAGGGCTTCACCCAAAGTCACAGAGCCAGTGAGTCGTGAAAACGAGGGTCTCAGCCTTCAGTTTCAGGCACAGAAAAGGGCTCACAGGCCATTGGAGGTGCATGGTCAGTTTCGCTGTCCTGGAAGGCTGTCCTGGCCTGACAAGAGCGTGGAGTTCAGCTTCATGTTCCTTGGCAGCCACACACCGTCCTATGAAGGCACCACTAGCTCCTGGGGAGGGAAGTGTGTTCCAGGCATGGTGTCACCTCCAGACACCAGGGTTTGGGGCTTCTTCTGGTGACGCATGCAGGTTCATCTGAAGGTGCCTGGTCAGTCACCGTGAAGTGGGGCCGACCAAAGCAGGGAAAGAGAGACAGTGCCTTGGCCAAGCAGTGGTCTCCGTCAGCCTCTGAATCACCAACACCCTCAAGCTGCCATCAGTATGACTCAGAGCCCGAGAAGACGGCCACTGCTGGTGGTGTTCTGGGAAAGCAGGAGGTCTACCAGACCAGGCCGCCTTCAAACTGCAGTCGGGGGCTACCTGGCGAGCTGTATCAGGATGGCAAGGACGTCGATGCCGCCAGGGTGTCTTCCTGTGCCAGCCCTGAGTGCTGTTCCCAGGCATGCAGAGTGGTAGCTGGGACCTCTCTGGGGCCGGTGGCTGAAGCCTAAGGGACAGGAGCTGCACAAGGTGTGTGCTGGGTGAGGCAGGGTTCCTCCCCTTGTCACATGCTGGTCTTACACGGGCCGGCTCAGGGGCTGCTCTGAGGGACTGGGTGCTGTAGGGGACAAAGAATAAAACTCCCTCTGTACCCTCTGAAGTTTAGCTGAAAAACCAAGTCACAAGAGGAGATTAATTGGAGAAAAGCCATACACATTCATTAATGTGCACACCGGGGAGCACCTCGGTGATTGCCACAACCCTCGACGGGGCTCAGAAGCTGATATACCATCTTGAGGTTACAGGAAGATCGGGGGCTCAGCGTGGCCATAAACAGGTTACGGTGGCAGAGCGGGCTATAGGGGCAAGACAAGTTATGGGACGGAGGCCTGGCTAACAAAGTTGGTCTTGTTATGTCCATAAAACCTCACAGGTAGCAGGCCTCAGAGAAAACAGACGGTCAGTGTTTCAGACCTTTAAACATGTCAGACTCTCAGTCCATCTTTTCTAGATTTGGACAAGTGAAGGCCTGGCTGCATCCATGTAGAATCTCCAGGTGCAAATCTCCGCCAAGAAAGACAGCTTTGCAGTCTCAAAATAAGTCAGAGAAGTATATTTTGGGGTGAAATATTTTGATTTCCTTCAGTGCAATCTGTGATCTCAGGGGCTCACGGCAGAGACGCTACCTGAAGGCAAGGTAAAGAGTTGTCTCCCACAGGCAGAGGCTGCCTGGCACCCCAAGGACCTGGAAGGCCCCCCAGATCCTGCACTTCTTGCTGCCTGGGCAGATGGCCCTGGGGGAGGGCAGCCTCTCTGGGCCTCTCCGGTGTCTACCCTTCACCCCCAGGAGTTCTGCTCCTTGAGATAAGGCCCCTTCTTCCTTCTACCCAATGGGGTATTCTTCTGATTTCCAAATTCTTTCACTTCTAGGGCTTGAAATACAGTGAGTTCTCAAATATTCAGTCAGTAAACCAACTAATATCTCACATCACACCCATAAGATTCCCTGGGGCAGGTGTTGTTATCATTTCTCCAGGGAAGGGTGATGAGCTCATGGTTTTGGTCTGCATGGTCTTAGAGGTGGGAATCAAGCTGAGACATCTGCTTCCTGCTCCCTGCGGCTGTCCCTTGCCTCCCCTGCTATCAGCTTGAAGCATCATTGGGGTCCACGAGGACCCGATGCCTTCCTGTGTGGCCTGGCCCTGAGGTGCCCGCCACCCCAAGTTGAGACCACGCCGATTGTGAGAGGCAGGAATTCCAGGGAGAGCTGCCCGCGTGTTCTGTGTGAGTAACCGCGGGCTCACCTCGTCAGCAAGTGGGGCTGACCGTCTGTTGCTGAAGGGGTGATGGGCTGTGGTCCTGGTTCTGTGCCAGAGAGGCCCTCTGAGAGCACAGGGAACTACCCCTGGGCACTTTCTCAGAATCATTCCCGGAGTTAGAGGTGGGCTCCCGGGAACCGCATGTGGCCGCCCTGCCCTTCAGAGTGAAGTTCAACTTCCGGAGCCGGTGTCTCCCCTAATCGCTCACTTCCCTTCCTTGCTTCCTGCCAGCTTGGCCCCCAGATCGTCTCAGCCCTAATGACACCTCATCCTCCACAGAGGCAGCTCCCGCCCCCACCGGGAGTGGTCCCCTCTTTCCAAACACTCTGCCCACATTTCGGGGTGTCCTACACACTTGAACGGGGATTGGTAAGATGCGCTCTTCCTGACGCGGGTTTCCTCTTTCGTTTGCAGTTAGAAACCATGACCACAAAAGCGACGTCCACAACTCACTGTAACAGGCCCTTGCATAATAGGGTTGGGGACAGTGTTTGGGGAACAGGATGGGGTGGCTCTGTCTTTCCAACACTTGTGGGATTCATTTTCGTGTGATAAGAAAGGCTTACCGGGCCCTTTAAGAGAGAAGAAGGTATTTCCTGGGAGGGAAGGCAATGTATAAACTTGGCTTTTTTCCTTGCCTGTGCTGGTTACCATGCACCCCCTTCCCCTCTGCTGAGGGGACAGTTGTTGCATCTTTAGACGCCTTTGCTTTGCAAGATGTGCCACATTGATTCAACTTAGTGTCAAGGCGAGGCACTCAGACCCTGGTCAGAAGTCAGACTGCAAGTGTTCAAATCCCAGCTGCATCATTTACCAGCTTTGTAACCTGCCTCAGTTTCCTCATCTGTAAAATGGGGATAATAACAGGCCTTAACTCATAAATGGGGATAATAGTACTTAGCTCATACTGTAAGGATTAAATGAGTTCCTACACATAAAGCTCTTAAAATCGTGCCTAGCATTGTGTTTGTCATTGTCACTATCTACTCGGACTCCTTTCTGTTAGTCTCCACTTTGCACAACTGTTTGTGGACATTTGGGATTCAAATGCTCAGTAGCCTCCCCTGCAGTGTGTGTACACTGTGCCTTTTTCCTTTTCTGGAACTGAGCAACATCTTCCAAGTTTGTCCTCTCCAGGGGTGGATGTAGTGTCTTAACTGCTCCTGGTGGAGAGGTGTTTAGCAAACAGAAACAGATTCCTGAGACCCTCATGGCCCTATGTGATTTGCAGTTGTTCTCAGGAGTGGCTGTTATCACTCGTTTATTGCAGGCCCAGATCATGGCTGCCTGCAGCCATCATGTCTGCCACCTAGATGACAGGTCGGTGTGCCAGTCAGGCCCATCAGGAAATGATCTGGTTTCCCCGTACTCAACCCCAAGTTGCCGGCCTGCAAACAGCGATGACTTCTGCAGGCTGGGGAGGCTGTCCTTGTGAAAACAACCCAGGCTGCCTGTGTGTTCGGGCTGTGCCAGGAAAACGCGGGTGATTTGAATGATGTCAAGGAAACCAAGCAATTGAAAGATGTGAAAAAGTGACTCCGTCAATGCAGCCGGCTACTATTTGGCCTGCTATTTGGCTATTAAACGTGAGGCCGGGTTATAAGCCCTAAGCATTTCATTCGAGCAAAGTAGTTCGGAAAGGAATACGTTTGGCATATTGTCGATGCCTGCCCCACCCCCCCACCGGGTGTCACTGGCTGCGTGACTGGAGGCTGGCTCTCAGTCAGTGAGTGACAGTTGTACATGGCCCACCTTCTTGCCACGGGGGCCGGCGTCTCTCCTCTGGGCACCTTCTGGCTCCTCACTGTCCAGGTGAAATACGGCATGGACCTGCATGCCACGTCTTCCACAATGCGAAGGGCATAAGAGAGAGGCTCTGAGGAGGTACAGGTGCTACAGGTACAGCTCTGTCACCTGCTGAGGCTGGTACCCCGTGCCTAGGGATGGACAAGCTATAACGGGAGCTCCGTGTTTGTACCCCAGTGCTAGACCTGAGCAGAGCTCCCTTCGGAGAGCTCTGACGTATATAATGTCGACATATATAATGTTCCGTGCGCTCCATCCTTTACCGTCCGGACTTGCCAGAATTGCGTGAGGACTGCTCGTGCTCATGGGGGCCTGGCCTGCACGCCGGGAGAGGCCATGATGGTGATATTCATGCTAGCAGTAATGACAGGAAAGGCAACAGTGACAGCATCAATCATTATCAAGGTCCCACGGGTACCAGCTGTCACAGTAGATAATCTGTGCTGTCACAGCGGCATGACTGTCTCATCTCAGCATCCCAACAACCCAGCCAGGTCAGTGCCCTTCATCTCCAGTTTGTGCTTGAGGTAACAGAGGCTTGTCAGCTAATGGTAAGTGACAAAGGTATGAAGCAAGTGTAAGTGGCTGAGCTGTGATTCAAACCCAGACCTCTCTGGTGCCAAAGCTCAACCTTGCTCCGCTGTACGGGGAGCCTCCTATTCCCTCGTCCTGCTCAGGGCTCTGACGGGACTCAGATCTCTAGGCGAATCTCGGGAAGGTGACCATTCTGGTTACATAATGGGAGACTCGATTCTATTGTGGGAACTGGCATCCTGTGACTCAGACGTCAGAGCAAAGGGTCTCCTACAGCTCTGACACTAGGGTGCTTCTCCGCACCTGCTCACTCCCCTCCTGTGAGAAGAACCGCCTTTCATCCTCATAGCTATGATTTTTCAGACATCGGTTTTCATTCGGGGCACCCTCTCTCTTTGGGAGATTGCAAAAATTAAATCGTTTTTATGCAACCCAACAACACTTCTGGGGTTTGTAATAACCTTGTGAAATTTGCGGAACTTGGCGGTTGAGGTTCTCTCCAGCCTACTTCCCTGGGGCCCCGAGGAGCTGTGAGTTGGCCCTTCATGCTCTCCTGTTTAGAACACATCTTGCCAAGTGTGACCTGGCCATTGCATCTTGGACCAAGCAAGCATTGAGTCCTAAAGCAACCAAGGGGCTCTGGAACAGCAACCCCCAAAACAGGGATGTCCGGCCCCGCTTCCCTCTGTTACCTGAGAAAAGTCAAATGGACTATAGGTGGGTGGATGGTTCCACCTGCAGAGGCCAACCTTGTTGGTTTCCACAGGGTTAGACTATTGAGTGGGGCACAAATGAGTAGCCAACTTCCTCCTGCGAGAGTTCTTCCTCTCCCCTTCAATCAAATGACTCCAGGGTCCCTTGAAGGGTAGGCCCACGCTCCAGTTGGTGACACTCTGCTTCCTCTCCTCTGCAGAACATCCTTTCCACTCACAGAAAACAGCAGCAAGCTGATTTCCACGCACTCACTGTCACTGGCCTTGTAATGTCACGGCCTTAGCTGAGCATGCAAGGCTGGCGTGTTTCTGGCTCCTCCAAACTCTTAGGTGGAAGCTCAACTTCGTGTGATCAAGACTTAGACAGTGTCACGGCCAGCAGGGTGAACAGAACATCATGACTCATCCTTTCCTGCTGTGTGGGGCCTTTGACATCACAGAGGGGGCCGTTCTCTCCGTAGGAGAAGGATGATTGGGAGCAAGGGGCCAGAAGGCACTTTGCCTTTACTTTTTGTCCTTGGTACTTGGAAGGCAATGCCCCTGCATTTTTCTAATCATATTAGTTGAGAATCTGGAGCCTGGGCCAGAGGGCTGGATTCTAATCCTGTCTCGATACATTGCCAACCACACTCTGCACATTTTCCTCATCTGCACAGTGGGACTGGTGACAGTGCCTACCTCATGGAACTGTCACGAGGATTAAATGAGTTAATGCACAGGAAGGGTTTAGAACAATGCCTGAAAGACAGTAAATGTGTATCATTAATTACATTATGATTTGACTATATTTCTGCTGTGCAGAGCTACTGTTGCCTGGTCATATGTTCTAACAGATAAACTGTGAGGACAGCCAGGGAATTGTCTCAGTGTTCGGTGAGACCCAGGGACAAAGGACACCACAGACCCTCAACAGAATGATGGCCTCCAAAGACACCCAGCTGCCAACCACCAGACCTGGGAAATGTCAGGTTACATGGCAAAGGGGAGTGAAGGCTGCAGAAGGAATTAAAGATGCTCATTGGGAAACCTTAAGACAGGGAGGCTGGCCTGGGCTATCAATGCAGTCACAGGACGCTGAAAAGTGGAAGAGGGAGACAGAAGAGGAGAGTCAGGCTGCTTCTGTGACTGCAGAAGACAGGTCCAGAGAGATGCCACCTTGCTGGATTTCAAGGTGGAATAAGGGGCCACATGCCAAGGAGTGCAGGCAGCCTGATCTTTGCTGGAGCTGCTTATTAAAACCTCATGACTATCTTCCACCAATGAAATCTTTTGGTTCTATTGAGGTTGGGAGGTGGATGGCATTGGTAACAATAGAAGTACTCTATATATTTGGGATGCTTTTGTGGCTTATACAGCTCCCAACCAGTTCACAAGTCTGAACACATTATTGGACTAAAAAGTGCTCAAGGCTGGGCTTCCATTTCCCAAATGACTCCATCTCTTTAAGAAAACTGCCAATAATATTGAAAACGTTAGGGCAGAGTGGAGTCTTGTGTGAATCCACAGCCCTCCCGACCACCTGCTGGTTACGTCAGCGGCCAGTGTTCTTCCCTCCACGTGGAGGAAGCTGAAATCTTCCCTCCCAGCCACGACAGGTACTGGGCCTTTTCACTGCCTCCCTCCGGGGGCTCCCTGCGGGAGCTCGAGCTCAAGCTCGTCCTCCCGGGGCCTTCTGCCTTGACCAAACAAGGTTAGGATTTATAACTTCTCTCCTGGCAACATCTGGCTCACTTCCCTCAAGTCCCTTTTTTTTTTTTTTTTTTTTTTAAATCTTTCATCTAAAGTCATTTCATTTCAGTTCAACTCCTTCTCTCTCTCTCTGCCTTCTTTTTCTCCTACTGGTTCTGTTGGCCTTCGGAGACAGGGAAAGAGAGGAGTAGAGGGCACCTGGCCCACAGCTGACGACGTAGGTCAGAAGTGAAGGCACTGCTGGGCCTTGACTTATTTATTGCTTTTTGGCCACCGAGCTACAAGGCACTGTCCCCAGTGAGCCGCCCGAGGACGTCTTGTGGCACCATCTGCCTGCCCCCGCCCGCCCCCACCAACCGCCTCCCTCTGACTGTGG
Organism: Lepilemur ruficaudatus; assembly: GCA_963574885.1. NCBI lineage: Eukaryota > Metazoa > Chordata > Mammalia > Primates > Lepilemuridae > Lepilemur > Lepilemur ruficaudatus. The sequence goes on along the minus strand of CAUYRT010056877.1, from coordinate 75,901 downwards.
TTGTTGGTGTTTTTTGTTGTTTTTTTTTTAAGTTTTTGTTGATTTTCTAAATTCTGTAGCTCTGCGTTTTTTAGATCCGGCTTGCTGGAGTAAGAGCAAAGCCAGGGCAAGAAGAATGAACAAAGAGAGGCTGGCAGAAGGCTGGGCGCACCGCTCCGGGGCCGCAGATGTGCTGAGGCCACACTTAGGAAGGCCACGGTGTGCTCCCCGAGTTGGGGCCAGCGCGCCTGAAGATGCATCTGAAAACTTCTCGTTGCCTCAAGGGTTTAAAATATCCACACTTCCTGCTCCTCCGAGAGGGTATGCACAGAATGCGAGTGACTCACCAGCGGTGGTTTTAAATGTGTCTGTCATAAGGAGGTATCATCAAAAGCCCATCCTGTTTCAGAAGTTATTTTTTCCACTCTCAGCAATGCAGTGCTAGGAGAGCTGAATGCTTAAAACCGGTGTTTGTTTTGAGTGCAGAAAGTGAAGGCCGAATTAATTGTGCTGCAGCAAGTAAAAACTGAGCACAGAAAGGAAAAGAAAAACGTGTAAACAGTGTGAGGATTGAGTTTCAAAGTCCTTGTTTTCAAAAAGTTTAATTATATTTCAACTAAAGCCAAACTGTCAAAACACGGGAGGGTGATCTGCCTGCTTTGAAAATGCATTAGCCTTCTTATGTAAAAGCCAATAATTGATATCCAAGGTGAAACCGGAGCTGGGCGGGGGGAGAAGGAAGACAGAGCCTCTCAGAACCACTCAAACGGCACTTCCCTATCAACCATGTGTAATTCTTCAGATCTGGGTTTGTGAAGTGGGAAATTGGAGCGGAGAACAAAGGGAAAGTACAAAATGCTCCGTGAATGGAGAGGGTTTAAAATATCAGGCCTGGTTTGCGAAACATGTGGGCCCAGTGCGTGGTGAACTGTTAATTTACATAAGAGCAAACCTGGAAGAGATCTTCAAACTCCAAACAAGAGCTTCGTAAATAACAGCAGGCCGCACCTTCTTCCTCCTGAGAAATGAGATGTGTCTGGGCGGCCCCAGGACCCCGCTAAGGCGCACTGTGTCTCTTCTTCCAAACTCTGCCCAGCCACTTCCTCCAAAAAGCGACCCTCGGTGCTTCTGTCTCAGTTCCCATCCATGTCTCTCTTCTGCTGAATCTCCTAGAACTATCTAGGTCCCAGGGCAGAGATTCATAATCTTTTTCTTTTAACATCTGAGGAGTCTCTATGTTCTTAAACCATTCTCAAATAAAATTAAGCTTGCACCAAATGGAAAGAATCACAGAAGCCACATAATACATATTTAAAAAGTATGTCCCATGCAATATTTAGGACATACTTATACTAAAAAATTACGTGTTGTTTATCCGAAGTTCGTATTTAACTGGACATCATGTATTTTTGTTTGCTAAATCTGCCAGCCCTTCTGGAGCCTCTTACGTTCTGAATGAACGTGGGCTCCACAAGCCACGTGTGGGAGTAGGTTCTACCGGGCATCAGAGCCTGGTGGGGCTGTGTTCTCCTTCCAAGGCCCTGGCTGGTGCAACCCACCAGGCCAGATGTTCCCTCACTGCTTCCTCCTCATTCCTGCTCTGTGTCTGGGGTGCTCTGTCCACACCTCTGTCCCGGTGATTGTGATCATTGTCATCATTCTAGACCTAAGAGCCTCTTTGGACTGAGACCATGTTTGTTCATCTGGGATCCTGGAACACAGCAGGCACTCAATATATGCTAGCAGAGCCAGTGGCATGGAAAGCAGAAGGCCAACACCAGGCTCCTGCAGGCCAGACCCCGACAGTGGAGCCACCTTTTTGACAACGTCCAAATGTCTGGGAAGCCAGCAGAAGCCGCCACGCAGCTCATACAATGACAGCTTTCTCCATTGTTACACCAGACAGTTTGGATACTTACAAAAATTGCTTTGGGGAATCAGTAGAGGGTGTGGGAAACTCAGAAACCGGCCGCTGATGGAAAACAGGAAAGGAGCGCCTGTAATTAAAAGCAGCTACCTCCCAGCTCCATCTGCAGCGCCACGAACCTGGCTGAGAAGGGTAGGCTCTTCCCTTGCTGGCCACGCAGTGGGCGGGCAGCCTGCACAGGCCGCGCAGACGGCACTGGGGCTCTGCAAAGAGGAGGGTGAGGGTCTGGTCAAGCCCTCTCCACAAGACGTCTTCACCTTCAGACCTCCATCAAGTTCCTTCCTCCCCCACCCAAGCTCACGCAGGGCTCGGAGCTCGGTGCTCAGATGCGCAGAGTGAGCGTCATCTGGAGGGCTCTGCAGAGCCATCTTCCGTTTCTTTCATCACAGACAGAAAAGTCCCCTTTCAAGTTCTCCAAGACTTGCTCTCAGCACACAGCATTTATTGTCAAGCACTGTTGTTGGCCTCTGCATCTCCAAGATATTTAAGCAAAAACATATACATTAGAACACTGTGTTTCCAAGATATTTATGCAGTAACATATGCATTAGAACACTGTGCTCCGATGTATACGCTATTGCATAAGTATTTCCACATTAGAACATTGTGTTCTAATGGATATGTTATTGTATAAATAATCCTGGAAATGAGGTAGGTCCACAGTACTGTATTTATTTTATAGATCCAAGAGAAGGCCCAGAGATGGTGAACAGTTGGCCCACGGTCACACAGCAGGCCATTCATTCATATAATACACAAGTGGTAGATGCAGCTGAGGCATCGGAAAGATGAGATGAAAAACCCACTGTTCCAGATAAAACCATAGGAAGGCAGATGCATCTTGAGCCAGCAGGAATACGGCGGGGAAAGGATGCAGTGTGACAGCGGGATGAATCACACCCGGGGAAGGAGGAGAGCGATTTTGCTGGGAAGGGGGTGTCAGCGTGCTCAGCCATAGCACCGAAGTCACAGGTCAAGCTGGTGTGTCTGGTGCTGAGGTTAGTCCTCCGGGTCATTTGGCACTGTGGTTGAGCCCGGGGGTGGGGGCCACAGAGGTGACAAAGCAGACACGGTATCAGCGTATGGATGAGGGCCAGAGAAAACCAGCGGCAGAAAGTACTCGCCTCTGTGCCAAGCTTGTGCTGGTCTCTATGCACAGTCCCTCCCTGTCGCTTCTGCTCAATGGGCGAACGCAAAGGGGTTTCTGGGTAGTTGCAGATGCACAGCCTCAGCAAGCTCCCGCTTTGATCTTAGCGAAGTTGCATCCTGCAACTCTGGTGAGCTCAGCTCCTCCTCAGGGCGTGGGAGCCGACATTTAGGCAGATCGCGGGGAGCAGTGCCCTGCTGAAGAGGTTTTCCAAAGGCTGTGGTCAGTCACCGAGGAGCAGTGTCAGTAGGAGCAGCTCGCCCACTAGATGGCCGGCTCACCGCTGTGGGTGAGCGAGGGCTCTCTCCCTTGCAAGTGCCCGTGGCACCCAGAAGAGGCCCCCTGTAAGGTGAGCGCTCAGGAAACCCTGCGTGAGCAGGAGAGAGAGTTGAAACAAGCATTCCTGTGCTGGCGTTTGATGCAAACAAGGCGAAGGAGAATTTAGACCTTTGGGAAAAGGTACCCATGAGACTCTGGGACACAGGGAAGGACTAGAGGGAGGCAGGGGAGACCCGGGGTGACGTTGAGGGGCTGGAGACTTTCCCTTCCTCATTCAGTGCATTAAAAGGCTAGGGGACAATTCAGTTCCTCACGGTCAGCAGAGACAGCTGGGGGACATGCATCCCAGCTAGCTGGAGCAGAGTCCTGTTGGTTGTTGTTCTTGCGTAATTACGAACCGTTCCCCTTTCATTTTCAGAAGTGGAGTGCCCTTGTTTGAACAATATATTATATGGTCATCCTCGAAGAGATTAACCAAATAACTACTCTGAAATCTCAAATAACCAGGGTAGGGAAGACAAGGTTTCGAAAAAATGATGCCCAGGCCCTGCGACGTGGCCCAGAACTGGCCCCTCCAAGGCAGCGGTCTCTTTCCAAGAAGCTCATGTGCTTCTCAGTTAAGACTATTTCCATCAAATTCGTACCACTTCCCAATGGTAGGTTTACACGAAAGTTCTGGCCCTCAGAACAAATATTTTTCAACCCCCAAATAACCATGCTGTACTTTGGAAACCATTTTTTATTCTGCAAGGTGTCTGTCCCTGCCTCTCTAGCAAGCACCCGTCCCTCCTTCCACATCTTGTGATCTGAGTGCTCTGAAGAATGCGCACCGATGTCCACATCGGTGGGCTCCTTGTTCAGCTTAAACCACAGACACTCTTCCTTCCACGTGGTCATCAGCATCCTCCTCCTTGCCTTCTGCGTACAGTACACCTAGTTACCGAATCAACTTTCTCCTCCCTTGTTCTCTCCACCCGGTGCCCCAGGCCACAGCCCTCCGAGGCTCTTTGCTTCCCGCCTGATCTGAGCCACGGTCTCCTCTTGCATCCTGGCCTGGGGAGATGTGGCAGAAACCACATCTGGGGGATGTAAGGTCCCTGTGGGACAATGTTATTGAGAGTCAGCATCCTGGTGGGACAATGGAGGGAGCGTGGAGCCCAGTTCCAGGACTGTGACCCCACAGGGGACGCTGGGCTGAGGACAGAGTAGAGCCACCAGATTTCAGGGGAAAGGGCTGTGTCAAGTCCAGTGGTGAATGGCCGAGGAGCTGGGCACTGCCTCAGGGCTTGCGGATGAGAAAGTCTGTGTCAAACACCTCTGCTCCTGTCCCAGAGAATTCTCAAATGCAGCACATAGCTGCCGATGCCTTTGGGCTGGTCTCTCTGCCTCCCATCCGTCCATCGCAAATTTATTTTTCTGAAGCAGGGCTCTGAGAGCAGTACCCGCCCCAGGCCTTGGGTGTGCAAATCTTCCGAGCTTCCTGCTGTGCACTTGACATCAGGATGTCCTACCCCGACACTTGCAGCCCCTGCCGCCTGCACTCGCCTGCCTTTCAGACCTGTGTCCACCCTGTGCTTCTCGCCTTGACTGTTCTCTGCTTGCCAGACAGTCCTGGGCTCTCCGGCCTCTGCACCTTGGCTTGAGCTTTCTTGGCAGTTGAAATACTTTATTTCCCATACTCCTCTCACCGTAGCCGCCAAACCCTGTGCCCAGAAGTGAACTCGTCATAAAGCTGATGAGATTGAAGCTCAGGCCCTTTCCTTTCAGGTCTGTCCCTTCCACGGACCCGAGGGCACCATAGCGTCAGGTCCCATGGACATGGGCTTTGTACAGCCTGCAAAAGGAAGATAAATAGATGAAGGCTTTTGTCTCTTTCGCCGCAGCTTTGTCTCCACACACTTCATTAGCAGTATCGAAGTAGCTTTGAACATTTTTTAGGATCTGGCTAAGGGAAAATTAAGTTGGGGAGACATTTAATTTGGCTTTGGTGGAACATGTATGCAGTTTGCAGCCTCTTCGGCACATATGAAGTTATCACTAGCTGTTCTGATGCAGAGGTGGCTTCCGGGACACTCGTGTAGTGATTCACGTGGCACTGCCACGGGGGGACCAGGATGGAGGTCATATCACAACACAAATACAGCCTGTGGTCTGCATCCCCAGGACCAGTCGATAGGGAAGTAGAAACAGGACTTGCAATGTGTGGACCAGGGTCTGGTCTGTGGAACGTTCTTTCAGTTATCGGGTGTGTAAAACTGTAAGGAGAAGATTCTGTTTTCCTTGACGCCTGGTCAAAATGGGAGCTCTCTCCTGCCAGGCATATACCTGATCATGTAGAGCCCACAACAGTGAGTGCACAGAACGGACTCAGGGAGGCCAGGCGGGAATCGGGGAGCCTGTGGCGGAGTGAGACGGAGGAGGGCAGGGAGCCCTCAGTGGGACCGTGGCTGCGTGACAGTTGTGAGTGCGCATGTCTTGTATTGGAACACACCATCCTAACATTTTATATGCGTGTGTGTGCATGCTATACCACATATACGTATATCTGTTGTTATTTAATAGTTATATAACTTGTTACATAGTCATGAATTATATTCTACAACAATGAAGGAGTCCAAGGAAGTCCTGTGGTTTGACTGTCACGGGAAATGCAGAATTTGGGATTCTCTGTTCAATTCATCGGCAGGCAGGGTTTCGGTGCCCTGTATGCATGGTTTCAGGGATGGTTTGATCTTACGCAAGTGTCAGGAAGGGGCTCGCTGGCCAGGGCCATCAGAGTCACTCTCACTGACTGCCCCAGGAAGCTCTGCCGTACAGGGTGGGTGGGAGGCAGGAATGGGGTTTGCTCAGAGCTCTGTGAATGAGGCCGTGGGAGCTGGACCGCACTGGAAGCAGCAAGGAGCAGGCCACACCTCAAATACATGTGGACTCAGAGGCCGATCTGCAGACACGTTTAAGCTCCTGTCACCCACCTGACTGGCAAAAGTGATTCCGGAAGCTGCGGGGATTGAGGCGGGAGCACACATGTGAGCTCCAGGATTCCGAACCTCCCCTGGTAGGTAGGAGAACACTGGGGTCATTATAGCTTTTGAAAACTGTAAACGTGCCCAAGTGTTGGTTTGGCTGGCAGACTGGAAAATTCTTAGGGTTAAAATTCAAATAAGAATAATAGCATTGCTAGTCAAGACTACAGTTTTTATTTAAATTATGCTCCCAGATCTCTATGAAGTCAATCCAAAACATAATTAATACTTTTTTTTTTAAACTACAGAGAACAAGTTTTGATTATAAGGGCGCATGCGTGCGCGCGCACACACACACACACACACACACACACACACCAATATCTATACTTATATTTGCCATGCAGAAGTAATGGGAAAGATGAACGATATTCCCAAGTTGGCTGTAAAAGCCCACAGCCTTCTAAGCAGCTCCCCCAACCCCGAGGCGCCCCTGCCCCGCCTCCCCACCTCCTCCTCCCTCCCTGCCCTGCACGCTAGAATAGCCCTTGCATGCCGTTCTCTCCTCCCCCAATTCTTCTCCCCTTCCCCCACCATCTTGTTGGTTTTGAAGAATGGGCACCCAGCAATTCCGCCTGCCCCTCATTTGGAAGGAGGGCTGGGGCACAGGACAGAAACCCACTAAGACCTGTGTGGCTGTGGAATAAGAGTGGAGCTTGGTGAGGGTGACATGATGAGGCAGAAAGGGAAAGGGTGCGTAGGGGTCTGAGCAGCTGGAACTTCACAACCTCTGGGAGTCCTGGAGGGCTGCAGGCTTTGAGAAGGAGAGGGAGTTTGCTTTGGGGGTGATTGCCTTTCCTGGGCTGCTTCTTGAGGGCACTGGCATCCATCTATGCTGCTCCATCCGGCTGTTTTACCAATGCACGCAGCTCCTGCACTGGGTCAGAGCAGGACCTCAGGAAGGAGGATGCAGGGACCCAGTGACCCTGGAATACCATCTGGAGCCTTTGTGTCCTGTAGCCATGTCTCCCTGGGGGCTGGGATCCCTAGTCTGCGCCTGGACAGCCTCCTTCTCTCAGCTGTAGCCCTGCCCTTGGTGAGCTGCCCATTTGGAACCAAAGGTAGGCCCTGCCCCTGCCTGCCACCCCCACAGCCAAATTCCTCAGCCAAGGACTAGCAGGGCCCAAGAGTGGAGTCGGGAAGTGCCCCTGCAGGAGAACGCACTCTTAGAGTGTGGACTGCTGGTTAGGCACCGGCTGTTTTCTCATCTCTTCCAAGGACCCATATTCAGAGCTTGGTCTGACTGGGCAGACAGTCCGCAGTCAATGTCATGGGCCCTTAGAAATGAGTCCTTCACATTTTGCCCTTACTCATTTTTTCTTAGCTTTTTAAAATGAAAGGTGCAGCTTTAGGCCCCCATGACCTGCACAGTGGCCCTCCTGTTTCTCCGCCATGGGAAGTCCAGGCTCTCCGAGCTGTGCCAGCCCGCGGAGCTTTCTGGGCTGACTGCCTCCCAGGATGGACCAGAGTGCTGGTGCCAAAGGCTTGTAGCAAGTTGGGGTCAGAGTCTTTGGATATTGTTGGGTCAGAGGCTTTGAAAAGTTTCCCAGTGATAGAATTCTTCTTACCATGAAATCCAGTGAGGAACTCCAATACCTAAAGCAGACCAAAGAGGAACTGCTCTCTTTGAAGACAAGGCAGGTCTCTTAGAGTTTGAGGGCTCCCTCCACCCCCAGTCATGGGCTCCCCAAGATAACTCTGGAACCCTAGGGCTCAATGGAATATGATTTGCAAAATACTTGCATCCTGCTGTTGGGATGCCCCCAACTAGCTGAAAAGACCTGCAAGCTCAGTCCTTCATCAGAAAGAACCATCACACTGGTCTGGAGGATGGTCCAGAGAGCAAACAAAACGACGACCGCCCCTCCTTTCATAGCTCTTCTGAAGTCACCTTTCGGTCTGCACAGAATCCTCTCCAGCTGGGTGACCAAGAGTTGCTCACCTGGTCCACCTCCCTCTGCTTTTCTCTGCCAGGGTCTCAGCTTCATTCTGCTCCTCCTGTTTTCTCTCTTCTCTTCTTACAAACTAGCGCCTGGCCTCCCTGCCAGGACACGCTTCAAATGCCATTTGGTTCAGTCTCAGCGCCTTTTGGAGCTCTGGAAAGAGTGATGCCTGAAGCCTACGGGTTCGTGGCCTGCTAGGAACCGGGCTGCACGGCAGGAGGTAGGGGGTGAGTGAGGGAAGTTTTGTCTGTGCTTACAGCCGCTCCCCATCACTCGCATCACCGCCTGAGCCCCGCCTGGCCCCTGCCACCTGCCTTCTGTGAAACTAATCCCTGGTGCCAAAAAGGCTGGGGTCCTCTGCCTTGAGCCATTGCCCGTTTGATGACTTTTCCCAGACTTAGCACCACAGGTCAGTCATCACCAGTGTGGGGGTTTCCCCAGGCCCCTCTGTGGCCCTGGAGTCTGTGTAGAGGAGTGTTCTCCAGGCCTTCCCCCTTTGATGCTGAGAAATTGTTTTCTACTCTGTGGCTTTCAGGGAGAGAAAGAAAGTGTATGTGGTATGTAGGATGTGAAGATGGAGGGCTTGAAGCCGTGGGTCACGTTTTGTGGTTAATTCCTCCACGTCTAAGCAGCGAGCAGCTGTTTGTAAACAGGAACTCACCGTTTCAGTGATGAGAGCCTCTGGCCTCGCCACTCTGCCTGCTTGCACACGAACACATGTGCACACACACTCACACGTCCTGTTTGTCACACACACACACACACACACACAGCTGTGTGGAGTGCAGAGCTGGAAAAAGTGTCTAGAATTGTGGATCTGGCTTTTTTTCCATTTCCACCAAACTCTATCTCTCCCTAAGCCCCATTCCCCTGAACAACGTGCTTGAGAAGGAAGCCCACAGTTTATGAAGAAAATGAGGCATCCCCGGGGAAAGGTGGGTCTCCAGCACAGGTGCGCATGGACGGGATTGTGAGGTTGGGCTGGAGCAGCCCTCCTGGCGCAGCCACCCTCCCCATGCCTGATTTTACTCCCTGTGGGATGGTGGTGGGGTGCCTGGCTGCCCTCACACCAGTGCACTGTCCCGGGTTTGCATCAACATTGGGGTGAGGGAAGCAACGTGGGTTCACGGTTGGATTTGGGGACTTTTGCTCTCTCCTCTTCATAGGGATGGACTGCTGTGGGGCTTCCTCTCCCATACCTTTCGGTACCTCCTGTGGCCCTCCCCCTTTCTTTTGGGGAAGGGTAGAACCAGACATGCCCCCAGGGACATCCAGGCACGTCCCTCTTCCCCAGCACTCTCTTCCCCATGCTCTGTCTTTCTCACGTGTGTAAGAAGCATTTTCTTACAAAGCTTCCCGGATTCCCAAACGCTCTCCATGTCCCGGACACACACACCTCTCACTGGTTACTTTAAGACTTCTCGTTCTAGGAGCATTCAAGACTTGAGCTTTTCCAGAGAAGCTCTGGACCCATCTTGTTCCCCTCATTTTTGACTTTTGCCCCCAAATGTCTTTCCTCCACTAACTACAATTTGTATCCTTTTTCTGAATAGGTATCTGTGAGCCTGGAAGACCAGGGAGGTTGGTGAAGTGATCCTTAGTGGCGTCTGTGGTTGTCCTGCTATCAGATTTTCAGAAGATACACAGAAAAAGAGGAGACCCCTCCCTTATGTTAAATAAATAAGATTTTAATTTTTTAACTTGGGAGATCTTTCTTCTTTGGAAAGAAATGTACAATTGTCTTGACAATCCTCTAAGCCAAAACACAGGACGCCAATGTTCTTGCCCTTTTTGGCTCCTTCATGGGGCAAGGATCCTTAATCTTGAACCCAGGAACCTCCTGGAATGATGTTGATGTTTGTGAGTGGGAAGTGTACATGTTCTGGGCGACACAGGTCCTACTCTCAGATGAATGTCCAAGAGGTCTTTAACTCAGCAAGGATTAAGACCCACTGCCCTGGGCTCATGCCTGTAATCCTAGCACTCTGGGAGGCTGAGGCTGGAGGATGGCTTGAGCTCAGGATTTTGAGACCAACCTGAGCAAGAGTGAGAGCCCATCTCTACTAAAAATAGAAAAAATTAGCTGGGCATGGTGGTACATGCCTGTAGTTCCAGCTACTTGGGAAGCCGAGGCAGGAGGATCCTTGAGCCCAGGAGTTTGAGGTTGCTGTGAACTAGGCTGACGCCATGGCACTTGCCCAGGCAACAGAGTGAGACTCTGTCTCAAAAAATTAAAAAAGACCCACTGCCTTGGATCATCTTCGACACTTTCTCCCTTTTATTTCCCACAGACAATCTAACCCCAAAGTTCTTTCTCTGCAGTGCCTCTCAGATCCAGTCTCCCTCCCTGCTCATCTGGACAATGCCCAGATGTGGTTTCCCAGGACCTCATGACCAACCTCTGACTCCTGAGCTCAGTCTTGAAAATCGCTTTGCCAGCTCTTGAAGCCTGCTCCGAGCTCCTCTCCCTAACTTCTCCTTCAAGTAGAAACCCAGAGTGACCTGGATTTTAATTCTTATTCTGCTACTTGAGGACTGTACAGCCTTTGACAAATTACTTAACCTCTCTGATCCTTTGCATCTTTATCTAAACATGGGGATAACCATACATCTATCACTGGGTTTTTTGACGAGAGTCACATGAGATAGCGCAGGTAACAAACCTGGTGCTTGCCTATTGAGTTACTCAATCCATGTTTCTCCCCTTTCTCTCGCCTTCCCTTCCCCTTGGTTTCACTCCCCAGCCTTGCACTGTGCTTTGCAGAGTGGCCTCTCATTGAATGCTTTTGCCTGATGATTTCTTATGACTCAATCAAAGACGCCTTTGATATCTGCAGCTGGTTGCCCAGAACTTGCAGATTTGGGGTGAGAACTGGCAGGTAAATGCAGAAGGCGTACAGAGCTGAGGGGAGGGCGTGGGGCGCAGGGCTGGGCTGCAGTTCATTTAGGAGGGGTGCTCTGGGGGTGGGGTCCCAGCTCTACCTCCCTTCTGAGCATCTGCTGCAATGACTCCATCTGGACCCCAGAGAGAAGCCCCAAAGAAAGGCTAGAAAGTGGGCAGCTGTCCCCTCGTATAATCGCCCAGGTCACCGAGCAGCCTCTTGTCACAGGATCGTTGGGGGCAGAATTGCCCCAGACTGTGTCTAGACTGTGTTCAGGAAAATGACTCGGAGGGGAACCTTCTTGGTTTCCTTGCCCACCCAGTTCTCCCCATCCTTCTCCTACTTGACGTTTTTATTCCTGGTTTAGACCAGAAATAGATATTGTGTTTCCCAGTCAATCTGGGAGAATAACAGAACCATTGTGCCCCGCAGAGTAACTTCCTCAAACATGAGTTGATTTTTTTTTCTCTATAAATTTTCTGTCTGTTAACAATTTTTCTTGTGTCTATAAAGTGCTTCAAGCTCCTAGGAAGAAACGCATTACCAAAACACAAGGTATTACTATTTTTGTCATTATCATTATTTCTTAATGCAGGACCCCTTTAAAACTGCAGTAAGTGCGGAGAGCAATTATTTGGTTTGCTCTGGTTCCACCTGGGTCTCACAGCAAAGTGCAACGTCTAGAAAACCAAGCCACAGGAGGAAGATAATAACACTATGTGTTTATGTGCCTCTTGTCATCTTGTCATTTTACAGCCTCCAGGGACATTACTCACTAATTCCCTGGGGTTATAGAGCAATGAACCCAACTGTTCCCTGGTTTAGAGACAGGAAGAAGATGCTGGAAGAAAGAGCCCTAACCTGCAGGACTTATTTGAAACCCCCTTTGGGATGTGCCGTAGGCGCCCTTTTCTGCGCTCACAACAGGGTCATTGAAAGCTGACATACTTGGCTGGCCCGCCGCTGTCAAAAGGTCAGGAGAGTTGTCGCTTCTGTGAGGGGGGCCTCTCCTCACACCCTCCTCCACACATGCTGACCATTCCTGGTGCCACTGGACACTCGTGTAGGTCCCATGTCACTGACTGGATTGCATCGCATGGAATGTGCCCCTACTGAGCAAGATAGCAATGGCCTAACTGACTCAGTGGCCTTCCGTTTCATAGATTGTGAGAAAGTTCATGTCTTCCAAGGTTGGGTTTGGGTTTTGTGGACAGTCATGGATCTTTGTACCAAAGCAATTCTGCTCTCCCAGTCCTGCCAGAATGTCCCAGTGGTGGGTCGCCGCCTTCTCCCTCTGATGCATAATGGGGCGGCATACTGCAAAGGTGGTGGGTTTGGGAGTCGTGTAGATCTTGGTTTAAATCCCAAATTCACCTCTTACTGGCTATGTTGTGATAGGCAAGATATTTTCCCAGCCCGTTTCTTCACACGTAGGAATATCTTCCTTGGAGGTTATTGTGGAAATTATTGCTCACACACATGTAGCACCAGATGCAGTTTGGGAGGTGGCAGAAGCAGCTCCTGCTGGCAAGTGCGAGCCAGTTGTGCTCCATTGTATCATGTTGGTAGCTTGAAATTGGCCATGGCAAGAGTATTTCCACCATGGAAATCAGCAAATGCAATACAGCATTTCCAGAGAGTCATTTATCCTCACACCACTGCATAGTAGGCACTCAATAAATGCAGCTATTATTAGTAAACTCAGGTAAAATCCATGTAGATTCAAAATGTAGAAATAGAATACATCCCTTATACAGAAAACAAAAATCACTGCTTGTTTTGCAAGAAAAGTGGTATCACATCTGCCAAAAATTGATCACACAGAGAGGTGAATGCGTGGCCTCTTTTGGTACATGGAGCTTGTCATTTAGATCTATTGCTTTAGCTTATTGAACTTGGGAACATATTTTGTGTTGCTTCTAGTAACTCTAGTAATTGTCCAGCTTATAGGAATGCACTGTCTAAAATCCATGCAGATAGAATAAAGGAAGGTGAAATACTTGTCAATCAACGAACATTCAACATGGTGTTTGATTCCACAACTGATACCAGAAGTATGCAAATGATTCTTAACTTCACAAAGCTCACAGTCTACCTAGGAAGGCAGAGAAAAAGGCACTCATGTTTGAACTAATATAAAAATAAAGAACGTTGCAAACACATTATATGTTACAATATGTTTTTACATATAAAAATTCAGGCACAGGGAAGGGAAGTTAATTTTTTCAGGTTACACAATTAGTAAGTAGCAAAGCTGGAATTCCAAGAATCTTTCTACTAATAATTAGGGAACAAGAGATAGCATTATGCTGACATAAAAAAGGAGCTAAATTATATAGAGAGATAATTGGGAAATGGACAAATTATCATAAAAAATTAATTTATGCGATCATGGATAATGTCTTAATCTGTTGGGTTGCTATAACAAAATATCATAGACTTGGGGGCGGGGGACTTATAAACAACAGAAATTTATTTCTCATAATTTGGAGACTAGAAAGTCCAAGATCAAGGTGACAGCAGATTCCATATCTGATGAGGCCCTGATTCATAGAGGGCCGTCTTCTCACTGTGCCCTCACATGGCGGAAGGGGCGAATGAGCTCTCCGGGGTCCCTTTTATAAGGATACTAATCCCATTCATAAAGGCTCCTCCTTCATGACTAAATCACCTCCCAAAGGCCCCACCTTCTAATATCATCACATTGGGGATGATGGCTTCAACATATGAATTTTGGGGAATACATATTCAGTCCATAGCGGACAACAGTTGCAGGAAGATCAGAACAATTGAAAGGGGGTAAGAACCACTGTGGACTAACAACTGATGGGGAAGACCTCGTGGAAAAGACCAGATTTTTCGGGTATCTTGACCAATAGTTACACACTTTTGTGATATTTTGCTAAACAGTGAATACAACCAGGTCTACATACTTTTTTCCCAAATGCAATAAGCCATGTGACGAGACTGCTATGCCCACGACAGCCTGGGTGAGCCCCAGGTGGAGGGTGCAGAAAGGTGGTGCAGGAGACTTCTCCTCTATGCTTAGACAATCTGAAAACATCAGGGAAAAGTCAGTCAAATCAATATTTTGGTATTGTAAAAATTTAGTCTACTTCTCTTATTCTATTAATACAAATCATTCTTGCTTTTTTCCCCTTCTTTCCCACCTTCCTTCCTGGTGTAATTAAAAAAAAAAATCAATGGTTTTTCTGACCATAGCCAACCCAAACACAACTTCAAATAATAAAGACTGAAGCAGTGACGGTGAAGCCATTGCTTGGCTGGGGGGAAGGAATACTTCATTTCATACATCATTTACTACTGCGCTAGGCAGTAATTTCACAAAGCCTGTAAAGATCTGGAAAGTTGAGATGGGAGGAAAAAAAACTCAACAACATCACTACTCCATCCCCATTATCTTGTAAAGCTTATTGATGCACAAATAAGAGGTAATTTATAATGGTACCCAGGACTGTTCTGATTCATGCAATTAGGGCAAGATGGTGCTAAACAGTGTTTCTACAACATTTTATATTTGTCACAGGCTTTATGGAAAAGGTAGTGATTTCTCTCTGTGGCTCAGATCTGAACCCAGTTTTGAGTCGAAAGCAACTATCACACGCAAGTGCTATGGATGTCCAAGACAGCCACTGAGATGACTTGGGGTCTCTATGGCAGGACAGTCATAGAAACCTGCCATTCAGTCTCAGCAGTCACCACCATCCGTGAGCTATTGACCAAGCCAGACAGGCAGAAATCAGGGCTCCCGTCTGCAGCAGGAGGAAGGAGATGCAGAGGATAGAAGAGGTAGAGGAGGAGGAGCTGCCCCCTTTTCCCACTTGATCAACGAAGCTGAAGAATTCCTGCCCATAATTCTGTCCCCATTCCTTCCCTCAGAGTATGCATGTTTCCAGCATCTTCCATTTCTCCATCACTCCGCTCTCTACTCCCCACTGCCCCCCCCCCACCATCACAAGCCACACGGGTGACCCAGAAGTCACATCCACATCGTCTGGATCTCAGAGTCTTCTCCTAGCTGACATTAGAATATCTTTGGTGCCATTTCCTGACATCCTGTTCGTCCCAGCCTTGCTCCAGCCAGTCACGAAGGTTTGAAATGAGTTTGAAGCTCGAAGTCTGGAGTGTTAGCACTTGGAGGAGTTATTCCTGAAACATCAAACCTTCACTTCATCTCTTCTGAGAGTTTGTGGACCCCAGGAACACCAAGAGCACTTTGCATGTTATTGGGATGGAATATCAGTTTTTTGTCCCAAAGAGAAAAGAGAGAAATCCGGACTTGGGGAAGGCAGATCCCAGGGTAGTTGAGGGTTTCAGGACTCGCCACTGCAGCAAAGGTGGTTGCTGGAGCCTGGCCACAGTCGCTTCTCCTGAGCCTCTGAGCACAGTCTCTCAACGCCAGGGGTCCGGTCAAGCAGGCTCCATTGGATCTGGCTCCCTGGGGCCTCCTCCCCCACCCCACCTTTTGCTCTCTCGGGGCAGTCCTCAGAGCAGCTCTCAGCCCCTCTGGGGCTCCTCCCAGAGCCCTTGTTTCTGGAAGACATGAATTTGAAACACGTATGACCCCTTGGACAAGTTACTGAAGACCTCAATTTCTCATCTGTGAAATGGGGATAAGGATATTACCTACCCAGTGATGTGCTGGTAAACATTGAACACCAGCTCTCAAAAAACTGAACAAATGAACAAACAAAAAGAAAACTCTGATTTGGTGGCATCTGTCAGTTTCTATGTTGTAAATAGTTCCACCACGGCCAATTTCAAGCTACCACCATGATGGCACTGATGGGACTAGGAAGAGATGCACATGCTTAGCTTTTGTGAGCTGGCTCCAGGACACCCCTGTGTCTATGAACTGAGGTTGCCATGACGCCTTAACTGGGTGGTGGATAGCACTTAAAAGTGCTTACTTAGTACAGCACCGGCACACAGTAGGTGTCCCTGTTGCAGTTGTGCCTTACACCAGCCAGGGCTCTCAGCTTGGGGACCTCCTTTTCCTCCAGAATGCAACTAAGGGATCCCCTTTTCTGGGGGAAGCAAATTGCAAATGAAATTTAAATAATATAAAGCTGTCGTTCTTGGCTCCAGATAAATTGCCCTCAGCACCTTCTTGGAATTAGCCCAGGGCCAGTGCATGTGCCTTGGGATGGCGGTGAAAAGGGCATGCCCCCGTGACAGCCACACTAAGCTGCCACCTTTCTCCAATACTGTGCCATATATAAAGCATCGTTCTACTTTTAGCAAGTTCCTAATGTGTTTGTTCCTTTCCTAAGCAACAGCTACACTGCTGGCCACATTTAACAAAGGAACAAAGTCATTGTTCAAGGCAAACAACTCCAGTATCAGTTGGAACAAACATACAATCACACTCCCTGGACCTCAATCTCCAAACCCAGCTTGACTAAGTGGAGTGAAAAGGCACAAGGCTGCAAGGCAGAAAACACACCTTTATCTGCTTTCAAAAGGCCTTGATCAAGTACAGTTTTTATGTGGTTCTTTTCCACCCTGACTGTCACTAGCATCCTTTTAGAAACCTGAAAATAGCGTGCCTTTCCTTACTGATGGGTTCTGCTCCAGGTGATTTTGATTGATTTATTTTTTTTTCTTCACCACCCCCTGTGTTTAGAGGAGGACAAAAAGGTTTCCTTTTACTTCTCTGCTCATTTTTTTTTAAGGTCCACATAGTAAAACTACAGTTTCATCCTTTTAAATTCATTCTCCCCATCTGTTGGCCTAGGTGATCATTTGGATTCTTCTACCATTAGATCTACTACAATTCGGTAAGCAATCGCCCCTTTTTCTGGTCTCCTGCCACAAGGCAGCCGGGAATTAATGGGCAGAAGGATTTGCTGCGTGGAAGGGCTTTCTGCTACCTGCAGACATTCCTGACAGGCTGTTTGCAGCCCTCTGGATTCGCGGTAAGAAGCACTCAGGGAAACCTTCTAGAGAAGTTCTCCTGCAGGTCACTGGGCCAGCAGTGCACAGGATGCAGCCACCCTGCAGTGGTGGAGAGTCCCACCAAGTTCTAGAAGAGGTTGGGATAAAAATGAAACTAGGCTGACCCTTAGCCAGCCATGAATAGATGGTGTGGCCTCTTGCACACATTTTTCAAAAAATAACTTGATTTAGAAAAGTAGCTGGTTACTTGGCAAAGCCCTACTGAGGAATTGCTCACAGATCAATTGGAAACTATCAATGTTGGCACACTGAGACAGTATCAGGGAAGCTGAATGGATTAGTCAATCTGGGATCCTGACCTAGGGAGAGACAGTCCTGCCCAGAGGGACTGGAGGGATGGGCCCTTAAAGACTCCCAGGGAGAGGAGCTGTGTCTTGAGGAAGGAGCAGGATTTCTCCGGGCATAGGACGCGGGAGGGAATTCCAAGCAGAAGGAACAGCTTGGGGAAAAAGGCAGAGACATGAAGTGCCCACAAACCTGTGTGTGCGTGAACATGGCCTTGGCCTGGCTCATGGCTACACATCCTGAACAGAAGGCAAAGAACTTGCTCTTTTGAGTTTGTTTATGTATTAAATTATTTGTTCAGTGCTTTCTGGGGTTCTAGACCTATAAGCATTGTGGTAAATTCAAATGGAGCATAAGATGCCCCCACCTGGCACACGCTCTTCCTTCCCTTAAATATCCTCAAGTTTCTTCTCGAATCCATGCTTTACAGTCTACCAGGGTCTGAAGGGATGAGTCCCTCCTTGGAACTTTCAACGCAACTGTCTTCATAATTCAATTTGCTATTAACCACGACTGGCGATAGCTCTTCCATGGTTGTCTTGAGCTGTTATTTACAATTTAAAGGACTACTTAATTCTCTACTCATTTTTAATCAACTTAATTGGAGTGTAATTTGCATACAGTAAGATGCACTGGATTGAAGTGCACGGTTTGATGACAGATGTGTCCGTGTAAGCACCATCTCAATCGGAACAAGACATCTTCATCCCTTCAGAATGTTCCAGCGTGCTCCTTCCCTTCCTCCTCCATCTCCTCCCCACCCGGACAGTCCTGGCTACCAGTTGTCTGATGAGCAGAATCATATGTTCCATAGTCTTGTGTCTGGCTTCTTTTGCTCAACATAATGTTTCTGAAGGTCTTCAATGCTGTATATCAATAATGCGTTTCTTTTGAATATAATAATTTTTGTCATTCCTTCCCTATTCACAGATATTTAGGGTTGTTTTCTCCATGTGTTGTCATTATTTATTTATTTATTTTGATGTCGCCTCTCCAACTAGATTCTGAGTTTCTGAAGGGCAGGGATGTGTCTCACGGGCTCTGTGGCCCATCCCTGAAGCACCTTATTCAACGCCGTGTCCTGCTAGTCCTCAAATGGGTTGGTTAATTGAATGGTAGTTGTGGATAAGATGTGGTTCCTGCCTTTGAAGAGGTGATAATCTAATCACGGCAGCAGCTGTTAATACAAACCTCCATCCATTATTCCAAGGCAACACATTCACCCATTCGTCCAGCAAGTTTTTATTTTGGAGAAGAAAGAAGATGTGTCTGTGAATGCCCAAACCATGGGGCAAGAAGGTGAAATGTGGCACAAAGGAAATTTAGACAAGAAGCTAGGGAAACTGAGAGCAAAGGGACGGCTTTCACTAAGAGGCTCAGGGAAGATCTGGAGGAGGAGCATCAAATGCCCAGGCCTCAGAGATCGGGCAGAATTTGGACACAGGGAGGTTAAATACGGCTCCAACAGAGGCAAAGAGCTGGCAATGCAGGGCGGAAAGGGAACACCCTCAGCCTTCCTACAGTGTGAACGAAGACACAGGAGAAGCCCTGGGCTTGGGCGGGAAGCGGTGGCTGCCAAGGTTTGAGCAAAATGGGGGTGGGATGTGGCTGGGAGCAACTGGGGGCTGGGCAGGGAGGCTTAGACTACAGAGAGCCGTGGATGCCAGGCTAGGACATCCACGAGCAAGTTCAAACACACAGCACTCGCTCACCAAATGCTTATGTGAGGAGGGGGGTGCCATTGTAATGATTTGGCATCTATCCTCTGCAAGGCAAAGCCCCCACCATCTATGAACTATTGTAGCCACGTTATAGGTGAATAACTGAAAGTAAGTGCAGGTAAGTAATTTGATTGGGTCACACCAAAGGTGAACGCCAGAACAGGATTCAGTCCTCATTTCTGGTAAGTCTGCTCTAGGCATGGGCTGGGCGTTATACACAGCAGGTGGTAACTGCATGTGAAGAGTATACGACCCAGGGTGGAAAGGTCACAGACAGTTTTTCTGTATGCTTGTGAAAGTCATCATGAGTGGATAAAAATAGAGTTGGGTTGTTTGTTTTCAAGGGATTGAAATGCAGTGAACTTATTATTACCAATAACCCTACATAATACTTTGAGGACTTCGTAATTTTGCAGTGATTTCATATTTATTATGTCGTTAGACCCTCACAGTAATCCTGAGAGTTCAGCAAGTTAGGTATTTTTGCTATTACTTTTATTTCTACTATTATTATTATTCTGGATTTTTCAGGGCAAGAAACAGAGACCCAACGGAGTTAAGAACCTTTCCAAGGCATCTATAGCTTATTAGCCAGGACTCAAGTCTGCATCTCTCGAATGAATTTCCACAACCTGTCATTGGAGAATAAGGAAGAAGGATTCTACCAGATAGAAGAGTCTAGAAGACTGTACTGCTGAACCACATTAGTTGGTCTAAGACTCTCTCACTCCCCATCCCCAACACACTGTGGGCCTAGGTGGGGTCTGACAGGGGTTAGAATAAGTCAAGATAGGAATCTGATTCCGATTGTTTTGCTATGATCATGCATGAGTCAGAATTTTCCTTCTGTAACAAGAGGGGTTGGAGATGTAGATCCCTAAGCTTTCTGCCGGTGCAGACATTTGTCCTTCCCTGATGCTGAGAGCCAGAGTCACACAGGGAATTGTCTACACTAGGAAGTGGGAGGGATCCCTGTGTCACTGGTAGCTCCAGGCCTCGAGGCACTGTGGCCTGCCCTCCCCTGTCGTTCCCCCAGCCCAAGCTCCTGTCTGCTGCCTGCTGCTGGCTGGTCCTATACAGACAGGCCCAGACAAGCGGTGCATGGTGACCCAGGGCCTAGCTGGGAACAAAGAGCACTTCAAGAGGGATGGCCTGGAGGAGTTTGCCTTTGTGATCATTTTGCTTCAGGTAAATCCTGTATAACCAGGAATGAGCGAGAATGAGTCAGTGAGCAACCATGAGAAACCACTGCCGTAAAACAGAGCTTCTGAAGAGCCGTCTGGAAGGATCCCGAGCTCCCCACACTGGGGTCTCTTTCTAAGACCTGACTGCCTAATTTGGAATCTCCCAAAAAGTCTATTTGCTTTTTGTGTGCATGTGCTCTCGAAGACAATTTGCTAAATGCCTTGAACAAATCATCTACTGCTACCTCCATTTATTTACCACCTACTTTCTTTGGAATCCATGACAACCTGACTTCCATCAAACCCATCAACCCATCAGCCAACACTTGCTCCAAGTATAAATAGTTGTCTTCCCCACTTTGCATAGTCCATCTCCTCTTGAAATATACATGTGTTGTGAAGGGACTCTAGAAATAAATCTCGCCTCAGTAACATTTTCTGTTCATGCATTAGTGTCTCCTTTTAAACAGCAGCCAGGCAGTCTGCAAATAACGACCACCTCCTGGTCATCCCCGGGAAGATAAAGGATTATTAAAGGAGCGGCCAGCTGCGTGCAAACTATACTAACTAGGTTTGGGATGGAAAGAGAGGCTGCGCTGGTTTTGCTCTCTGCCCCATGGGAAGACACTAATAGCAATCTTTGGCCATAGTAACTGTCTGGTCCATTTTTTCCTGGTCCAAGTTTGCATAAGTTCTAAGCCTGAAAGCCAAAGAAAAAATGAAATCTTACATGTAAACATGGCCTAGCAGCTACTTGAAAAAGGTTCTCTCTCTCTCTCACACGCATACACACACATAAACACAGCAGTCTCACTCAGAGCAATCTTGGGCTCTGAGCTGTGAAGAATTGCTGCAGGTAGGAAGAAACGTTAGCTCTGGAATTCAATTAACTGTCTGCCGTTTGAGTCAGAATGAGTCACTCCTCTCCAGCAAACAGGCATGGGGGCTGTGAGCCTCCAAGATTAATGGTGATGGATCAGCCACTGGAGGACCGGGACACAGAGCCTCCCCGAATCCTTCCCGCACCCACACGCGTTTCTACATGAAAATATAACAGTGAGATATTGGGGGGAATGTGTGAGTACAGGGGAGATACTGTCAAGAATTTGCTTGTGTCTTTTATATTTGTTTCATTGGGTTCTAAGCTACCAAAGAGCAGGGGCTATGTCTTATATTTCTTCTATTTCAGTTCATGTCCAAATTAATGCTTAAGGAGAGAAAAAAGGATGCTGTCTGGTCCCCTGTGAGGTAGGTACCGTTATTCGTCCCATTCTATAGATGGGAGAAGCAACATGCTAATAGGAGAGAAAGCCAGGACTCAGCCCCAGAGAGGCTGCCCAGGGTACCACCTCCAACCACTGCACGTTACAACATTTCTCTATTTAACACAGGAAGTAAAATGTAGGCCTGGAAAAGGTGAGGGTGTGTGTTTTATAGCACAGCTTGCATGCAACATCTGTCTAATACACAATAATAATGCAATCTGTGATAGGGAAAACCTTCCTCCCCCCTTTTCCTCGGGTGCCTGAGTGGTTCAGGAGTCAGTGGATTGGTTTTGTGGGTGGCAGTGCTGATTTCCCCAAACATTCCTCATTGCAGCTTTATACGTGCAGATACAATCCATGAAACTATTCAGAAGGGAAAAGAAATAATGTAATAAAAAAGGATAGTAAAATTGACAACAAGCTGGTTAAACTTAAAATTTCTTCGAGTCCTGAGAGTGAATATTAACACATGAAAATGAACATTCAATGCGATTTGTCCATAGCACTTAGAGAGAACACGCTGGAAATGTCACATGCTCCTAAGAGTCAAGTCAGGGTGGCCAACAGGCAGATGTGCAGTGTTCAAGGGGCCAAAAGGAAGAAATAAGATACTCTAAATGCACAAGCAGGACCAGCTGTCAAAGCATGGTCTGCTTGACTCACACATTTATAAACCTCAGGTAGGTAAGAGACAACAGGAAGAAGATGACCTCGGTGTGACAGCCTAATGCAAATGTGTAGAATTCGGATCTCACTGGTCTAAGCTGCAGAAATTCCGCAGTGGGTCCATTTCGCATCAGGACGTCCCCGTATACCAAGCGCCGCTTGTGTTTGCTGTCTTTGCCTTTGTCTTCACTTTCTTTCCCTGTTTCGCTACAACACCAAACATACTTGCTCTCCCAGCTTCACAAAGAGAAAAGGATTCCAAGAGGAAATCACTTCACAGCAAGTGAGCCCTGGGCAGAATGAAAGATGGAGGAGCCCTTGTAATGAGATTAAGGGGAAAATGCTTTTGTGCGTCCAACTCCATACGCAGTACGCCAGAGGAGCCAAAACAAACACGGGCATTGTTTTGGGAAGGAAAAGGTTAACGAGCTATGAAAACAAAATTAGAGATAGTTTCAAAGCATGACCCTCAGCAGAATGAGCAGAATGCAGCCTGCCCGTGCAGCGGCATTGGCTCTCACTGACATTTACCCCGCAGCGTCGGGGAGTCGCCAGGCTGTGATGTTCGGAACAGACGAGGACAGAGCTGCGCTCTCTGCGGCGGGCCAGCCGCATCCACTGGGCAGAGGCATAAAAGCCCGGGTCCAGGGGAAAAACACTCCTAGCTCCTTGGCCCCTTCTTAGAAATGAGCTTCAGAAAAATTCTTTGCGGATCTTGCAGAGCTTGAAACATGTGCTTTCATCTTACTCCTGGCAAAAGCACTTAGCCTGGAAATGGAAATGCTGAGCTCGTTGAAAGACTGGGTCTCATAGTGGCCCTGGGGATAAGACCCGTGCCTCAGTTTCCTTATTCTGTCCACTTGTGTTCATGGGACATCTACTGTGTATGTACCAGGCTGAGGGTTCCCTGCTGTGGCTACAAAGTAGGAAGGGCCCCATCCTTGTCTTGAAGGGACTCACAATCTGACAAAGAAACAGAAGTACAAAGAGACAATTATAATTGTAGTGTGTTTATCTGTGTCATATTTATTGAATGGATCATTTTTTAATTGGTTTCCAGATTGAACAGTGATGTGGCTAATGTCAGTGGCCGTGCGATACTCAAGTAGAATGTGTGTGTATGTGTGATCTGACACCAGCACCCCCCTCAGCAGTGTCCCCTGGCTCTCTGGGAGCCTGTAAACCTGTGTCCTAAGCCGACTCATGGGGACAGAGACCCCACTGTGCAGTTGCAGGTACAGCTATGACGTGGTTTGTGACAGAGCCAAGGTAAAGTCATCGAGAATCTTCATCCAAAAAAGATTGCAGACGCCCACGAGGGCCCGGGCTGTCTTCATTTAGCTCAGTACACACAGACCCTAGCAATTAATCATAAATGCTGTCGGTGATAACAATAAGAGGGGTTTTATAAACAGAATCAAGAGCCCAGACGAGAGAGAGGAATCAGGTCAGAGCGTCGAGATGTCTGTGTGGGCTCCATGATGAGGCACTCGGTTTTCTCCAACAAGACTTAAAGTCTTCCTTGTCACATTCAAGTCTCAACTCTTCCAGGGCTTCCTAAGAACAATTCTTGGCATTTTAGATGAACCTGATGCACTTGGCTCGGACCGAGGTGGCGCAGTGTATTCCCAGTGTCTCCGTGATTATTTCCTGTTTGACATCGCACGGCCCCGGCTGGCGACTTCCCAAGATCTGAAGCAATGAGATTCATTTTCGTACATCCCAAAGTAGAGATAGCAAGGGGCACACGGGCTCAGAGAGGAAGGGCTGCAGGTGGTGACCTACCTAAAATGAAAGCTCCAATCGCGGGATGATAGCCCTTTTTTCTGAGACCTGTGATAATTAGCCAAGAAATGTGGTTACACCATACAGTAAATTTGATGTGAGCAGGTAAAAGAACACTACGCTGCCCATTTCCATTTAATTCAGAGGAAGAATTCCCTGTATATTATCTATTTTGTGGCCCTCCAATTAACAGCTTGTTAACTATTAAGTCACAAGAGTTTTGGTAACCTAATGTGAAGTTCATCAGGCTTTTTATTTCCAGATCTATATGTGAGATTTGAATTCTCCCTCAGATAAAGTACTTACTTCAAACTCATTTTAGCATTACGTATCTTTGCATGTCTCCAGCCAGCCCTTGGTTATCTGGGACAAAGATTACTAATCTGAGACCAGCTTCCTCTCACTTCTGGATGAGGTGACTTCCCTTCTTTCTCCTGTCCACCCCAGTCAGGAATTCCTATTGTCCTGAACACCATGGCACTTAATCCATGAAGCATTTTACGGGAAACAAGAAGCTTGATATCTGTTTTTGTTCCCCTGATGAATGAAGCTTACATCTGAAATATTCAAAGTCATACTTGTTTGTAGATGTTCTAAAATATTTCTCACATTCAAAATGTATCCAAGGACCTTCTTGATATCTCTACAAAGCTAATCGACATCTCAAACTTCACTAGCCCCAGACTGAGCTCCTCGTCCCCCCAGGACGCCTCCACCCAGAACTCTTCCAGCCACAGCCTTCCCATCTCAGCCAGGGGGTGCACTTCATTCTTCCAGGGGTTCAGGTCCCAGACTTCAGAGTTACCCCTGACTTCACTCTTTCTCTCAGACCCCACATCCAAACTGTCAGGAAATCCCACTTACTGAAAACTGTCTCCAGAATCTGGACACTGCTCATTAAGTCCACTGCTGTCACCCAGAGCCACCACTACATCCCTGCTGGATTAAAGCAGTGGCCTCCTTGTTTCTCTGCCCTCAACACGCCAGCCAGAGCGATTCTTTGCAAATGCAAGGCAGGTAGTGCTGCACTTATTCAGGACACTACGGAAGCTTCTGTCTCCCCCAGGGAAGAGCAGAAATTGTTACGCTGCCTCCACCATCTCTCCAACCTCATGACCTACTTCCTGCCTGATTTCACTCCAGTTCAGCCATCCCAGCTCTGTGCTACTCCTCCAATAAGCCAGACGTGCCCCCATCTTCGGGCCTTTGCCCTACTTGTTCTTTCTGTCTGCAACTCCTTCCCCTTGACAGGGTTCTGGCTACCCCTCCCCTCCGCCATGTCTGCGCAGATCTCACCTGCTCAGTGGGCCCGCCCTGCCCTCTGTTGAACTTGTCTGTGGCACCAGCCCCACCCACCTGGCCCCAGCATTCCTGGTCTCGCTTCTCCCACTCTGGTTTTTGTTTGTTTTCCATAGCACCCACCCTCACCTCCTATGAGGTCTGGGACCTTTGTCTGTTTTATTTACTGATGTGTCCCTAGCAGCTAGAGAGGTGCCTGACACATAGTAGGTGCTCAATAAATATCTGTTGAATGAATCATGGATGCAGGGAGTTGGTGCACAGTGTGGAAAGAGTATGGGTTTGAAATCAGGAGAGCAAGGTTAAAGTCATATACTAGCTGTGAGGCCTTGGGCAGATCACTTTAGTTTTTTGAACCAGTTATATACAATTGTAACTATAAAGTGTCTAAGATAGTGCCTGACAGATAAAAACACTCAGGACATGGTAGTTAGTGGTATTGCTATTCCCGTTGTATATGCCAGTACCTGCTGAAACACAGCAGCAGACTCCAAGGAGAGTCTGTTTGAGCCCAACTTCTCAAGTCTGACCATAAACCCAGGGCTGGGGGAACAATCGCTGGCACCTGCTGCGTTTTCCTCTTGCCTATCCCTGTTGTTCCTCTGGTTAGTAAGAGGGAGGCAGAGAGAAGGCCTGTAATTGCCACGGCAATGATCTTCTCAGCGACACTGGCCTCCAACCCCCACTTACACTGAAGCTCTGAGAGAGGTGGGGGCTGGCACACAGGCTCCTTCTACCTTCCCCTCCACTTCGGCTGGCTCACACTGGCTTCATCATTGTCATCATTACTCTAGCAGTCAGCGAGGGGCAGCAGAAGGGGCGTGGCTTTGGGAGTCTCAGCTCTGCCCTTTGCTAGGTGAGTGGCTTTGGGCCCATCCCTCCTGACCCTCACTTTCGCCATCTGTATGGTGGACATAATGATACCCTCCTCAGTGGAATTTACATGAGACTTACTAGGTGCTCAGCAGATTGTCGAAGGGCTGATGGCATGAGAGGACAATCCTAGTCATGGGATAACCAGTGCTGTTGGCAGTTTTCAGAAGGTGCTTATGAAGCAACTGAACAGTCCTTCTCCTGAAGCAGGGAGGTAGCAGGGAGGCATTCAGGGAGAAACTGGACAACCACCTTGCTCCTAGAATGACCAGGTTCTGCTTAGGTCTCACTGATCTCTCTCACTGTCTTTTTTTTTCTCTTTAAATCTCTTTATGTCTAAGACCTGCAACTGTAATGAGGTAGCCTCCTCTCCTCCCTCTCCCAAACTTTCCTCTTCCCTTGGCCTGGTAGAAGCAGAGCTGGTGGCCTCACAGCTGGCTTGCCTTAGTCTGTAGTAGTTGTCATTAGAGGACGACACACACAAAAAAAGAGAAGTGCTCAGAGGGTTCACATCCAAATATAAATGTGATAGACCCAGGAAATATAGGCAATCTATAGCTGAGCTGCAAGGTTAAATAGAGCAATATGGAATACACAAGCCTCATAAAACATGTTTAGAGGAAACACCCGACACTCTCCTGCTTTATTTAGGGAAGATGGCCTTTGAGAGCCACTCTGAATGATGGATGTCTTTGAGTATGGAAAAGGAGACAAGGAAACTATCTTCTGTTTTGGAAAGTGGGAGAGTTCTAGACTTCTTCCATGCTTGCTGAATATGCAGAAGTAGACCCAGGAGCAGGGGTGAAAAATACATCTGTGCAGAGAATGCTTCCAGAAATACAGAAATCCGAGGCCCAAATTCGCAACTGCTGTTTTTCATGATGTTTCCCTGCAATTCTTTGCGCCCCCCTCCCTCCCAAAGTGGTCCAGCACTGGAGTGTGTTGCCATGGCAACGGGCTCAGTGGGGGAGCCACTCAGCATTACCCAGTAATTCACATCTGTGCTTGTTTCCATCTCTCTCTCCCATCTTGTTTTATTTGTAAACGGAAAGCAGCTCATGAGTGATGCCACCTTGAAGCTGACAGTTCCTGGAAAAAAGGGAAGAGAAAACTATCTTTCTAGGGCCTATTTTCCCCCATAGAGTCCTTTTTTCCCTGTCCAAAGGTTTTGCCCTTTCACCTAGGGCTGCAAGGCGTGGGCTCAGAGAGGCTTGCAGCCGGGAATGTATGGAGGGAACGCTCCAGAGAAGGCAGGAAACCCGCCATGCATCTGACCTCTGCACGAAGAGGTTCTTCTTAAAAGGCTAAGGAATTAACCTTCAGGCTTTTGCAAGCTACCAGACGTCAGGTGGGGTCAGGCAGGTGGAATGGGGGCCAGGCGGGGCGAGATTTAGCACTTCCGACCCCTGATGCTCAATGTCCACAACATTTTCTCTGAGGCCCTTGACTTTTTTCTTGGGACACTTATCCAGTTCTTCTGTTTTCTTTCCTTGTTTGTAATTTCTCTTCCTGCCTTCCACACCAAGGCACAAAGCAATGGATGGCCGGACAGGCAGCGCAAGGAGGGGGCCCGTTCAGCTTGGGTTGGGGGGAGGCCGATCGAAAGAGATTGTTCTGCCCCTTTGCTCCCACTTCTAGCTCTGCTGTCACTGAATTCCATGATGTGACAGACAACAGGTCCAGGCAAACCCATTCACCTCTTTTTCACTACTTTCCTTTCCTGTAAGATTATCCTTACATTCTGGTCTGTGCCATAAAGATGCCCAGCTGCTCTTAAAGAGTTGATCTCTATAGAAAAAGTTATTTGTAAATGCCACCAACATCTGCATAGTGCAGGGTTGTCACTGCAATAGCATGTGTTCTAGGGGCATCATTTGTTGGCCTGGTCTAGAGTATAGATTATATCATCATGTCTCTGCAGTTTTGCTTTCCTTCTTGTTGCTTTTTAAAACAATCACATATCTTTCTTTTTTAAAATAAACAATCGATTCATAGTATCAAAATTTAAAATATCCCGAAGAATTGTTTGAAAAGTTTCCTTCCCATTCTTGTCCCCTTCCAAGAGCCAACCAATATTATCAGTTTGTATCAACAGTACTTAATGTATTTACAAGCAGATGAGTATGTGCATTTTATTTTCTATTTCCTTTCAATATTGATTCCTAAAGAGCAGTGTTTCGGAGTTTAGAAGATCTCACCAATGAATGTACGCTGACCTGTTTTGTGTCCAGTTTACTAATAAAGGCTATACTTTGCTCAAATATCCATATATAGATTAAGTAAATTTCTGAGTAATCACAGACTTCCTTTTTTGGTTTGTTTTCTTTTAATTCCAAGAATCACCTTCTTCTTGTGCCATTTCCCAAGGACAACAGAGAGGGGACATATCAGCAGATAGCCAGACCAGGTGCTCAGTACTGCTTGTCGGAGGAAGGTGGCAGGGATGGGAAAATGACAGTCGCAAGCCTGGGGAGCACTTCCTCTGGAGAACCGGGGTCCCTCTGACAGCCCCGGAGAATGGCTCGCTGCTGCCGTGCTGGGCCAGAGGGGAGCCTGCAGGCTCTGGCCCCCCAGCGGAGGGGAGAGCTGCAGGGAGGAGGACCAGCAGCCTCCAGGAGGCACTTGGAGTAGGGTGGGAGGAAGGAGAGAATCGACCAGACTGCTTATTTGGCTTTAACTGGCTCCATCCGCATTTTAGTCAAAGCTGCTGAGAACGGCTCATTGTGGGCAGACAGGGCCTGAGTCAGCCAGTCCATAGCATCCACCAAGCGTTCCCTGGGAGCAGCGCATGGAGCTCTGAGCTGTGGAACCGGAAACAAGAAATGCACGGCTCGGTCCTTCCCCCGAGCTAAGAATCCGAGGGAAACACACAGGATACATTGGCCCGAGAAAGACACCAAAGCCTGTGAACACACAAATATAGAAACAAGGACAAATGAACACACAGGGCCAGGCCTGAGACAAACTTCCTTCTCCGGATGCTCTTTTGGAAAAGGGAGCAAAAGACCTTGTGACATATTGCACATGTCCCAGCTTCCCAGGGCAGCGGTGTGCTGGAGCGATTCAGGCTTTGCAGAAACAGAGCTGGAGTGGGATCCCTCTGCATGCCGCTAGCTGCGTCATCTTGATGTGTTTCTAGAGCTGTCTGAAGCTCACTGTCCTCATTGGTAACCTGCGGACAATCCCCGTGTCTTACAATAGTGGGATTATGGGATGCAAAATGCCTGCCCAGTGCCTCGCAGAAGGTGGGTGCTCAGTGAGAGGCAGTGTTTGTTATTATTATTCCAACAACCTTTCTAGACTCTCACCTCCTTAGAAATTGGTACTGAAAAGAGCCTGGTTCTTCTATTGCCTCCCCCTCTTCCTTTATTCTGGGTCTCACCTCTGAGCCCAGTCTGTTGGTCTTTAGTCGGTTGCCAGGCCTGGGCAAGATCTGCCCATGTGGACCATGCCCGGGGTCAGTGACATCAGGCTGGGTCAAACAGGAGAGTTCTTTCTGCATGTTCTATTCCTGGAGCCACTGTGCTGAGGAAGCGAGATGAAAGGAGAAGCTAGAAGATGGGGCCAAAGCTCAGAGCCAGGGAGCAGCCGGTGGGTCTGCACGTGGAGCTGGGTGGGTGGCAGTGAGACCTGGCAGTGCGAGGCCTGAGGGCCAGGAGGCCAGCAGGTGGCCAGTGGAAGACAGATATGACTGAGGGGTCCACATTGACCCACTGGGTCTGTCCTCAAAGATAACATTGGATAAGTAGGAGGAAGCTGTTTTGTCTGTTTTGCTACCACTGCCACGACTGGCCCCCGGTCTGAGCCACCATCACCCCATCCCTGAACCTCTGGTCTTAACCTGGCAGCTGGAGGTTCCAGCGGGTCCCATCTCTCCCAGCATGAAAGTCTCAGTCCTTACCACAGCCTACAGGGACCTTGGCACCCCAGACCAGGTCACACCCCAGCCCCCAGATCATCCACTGCCACTTGTTACCCATCCTGCTAGCCCTGGGACACTCCAGTGCAGTCCAGCCCAGGCTTTGCATGACCTGTGCCCTCTGTCTGCGATGCTCAGCGCCCTCCCCCCCGAGGTCCACGCTCTCACTCACTTGCCTCCTGGAAGTCTCTGATTGGCTGTCATCTCTCTTGGCTCTGCCCCCATCCTCCCTCCCACCACCCTCTATCTCCTTCACTCTGTTCCATTTAAAATGCACCGTCACCTTCTAACAAACTTGCTGAGTTCTTTTTAATGTTTATTGCTTTGTGTGTCTTCCTTCCTAGAATATAAGCTCCAAAGCACAGTGCTTTGGTTTATTTTGTTCATTGATCTATCCCAAGCACCCGGAACAGTACTCGGCACATACAAGGCCCTCAATAAGCATATGTTGAATGCGTGTGTATTATTTGATTATTATTACTATCATTACTATTACTGCCAACATCACCACCAGTGACAACACCAAGGGCCATTTTGACGGCCTATTCTGTGGCGGGTGATTGAAAGTGAGTTCACGTACGACCCTGTGAGGCAATTACTGTCCTCATCATTTTACACACGAGGAAACTGAGGCTCAGGGATGTTCAGCCACTTAACCAGGACCACTGAGTTAGAAAGTGGCTAAGGTGGGACTCAAACCCAGGTCTGCCTGGTGTCAGGGCCCGTGGTGTTTCCAGCACAGCGTCTCTGCCTTCAGCAGGCTGGAATCAAGCTCCAAGGTAGGAGTATCATTGAGGGATGGCGTGTGCAAGAGACACTGCGTGGGTCTGTTGATGAAGATCCCGGTAGAACCGCACATCAAACCGAATGGGGCGTTGCCAAGGGAGTGACCAGCATTCCTGCCTTCTCCACACCTCCTCCTGTGTCGCTCTCCCCGGCTGCCCTCTCCCGCCCTTCTGGCTCTTTCTAACACGGGCCGGTCTCCTTCCCACCTGCAGTCGTGGCTGACTGTTCCTTCCTGGAATGCTGCCGCCCAGGCAGATAGTGCAGAGCCGGCTCCTTCTTCCCTCCAGGCTCAAAGGTCACCTCTGCAGAGAGGCCTCCACTGACCATCCTGCCCAGGTGCCCTCTCCTGTCCTGCTTGGGTTCTCTGTTGCATGGTTGTCACCGTGCACCATGTCCTAGTTACCTCGTGCAGTTATTTGTTCTTGGATTTCACCCGCTAGACACAGACCTGTGCGCAGGCAAAGTGTCTGCATCCACGGCCTTCTGCACACCTGGACGAGGGCCCGGCAGTGGGTGGGTGCTGGGTAACACCAGTCCGAAGAGCCAGTGCCTTCCTGCTTGAGGCGGAGATGGGCCACGCGGGCACAGGGGAGTATTGGGTTCCATGGGGAGGTTACCATTGGTGGCCTGGAGCAGGCACTGACTGCATCCCTGTCGGCTGTGTCCTCAGCAGTATCCGAGGGCACAGCCCAAGAAGCCCGAGTTCCATGAGGAGAAGTGGGAATGGCAGGGAAGCCTGAGACGTCACAAACCAGAAAGATGCAGGAACACAGCGGATAAGCCGGAGTGGGGAGGGCACCGAGAGTCCCGGGGCCGGGACTGCCAGCCTCTCGCGCACACTGCTCGGGTGCCTTCCTGTTCCGACGCCCGAACCCACGTACACACTCCACCACCCCCAGAGGCATGAAAAACATGCTTCTCCATTTAAAATTCAAAATTACAGCCTGCATTGCTGTCTCTCTAACTTCGTGAGTGTAGACTCTCATTACCAGTTGGGTTTAATGAATCTAATGAATCATGTAGATATAAATACAGTATATACAAATAGACTCGTTCTTGCATTTGTTTGCAAGTATGCCAGAAAGAATGATGGTTGGGTTTTTACTATTTGTCATCAGTTGAGGCCGTGGCCTGGGTCATTGCAAAAGCATGACTCAGTACCAGGGAAACACTGCACTAGTTTTTACTAGTCGCTCTTGTTCTTTTCAGTTTTTTTTTTCTCTTTTTCTGCTCCCACTGGTGTCACTGCATTCCCCTTTGATGGTGAGAGGAGGAGATCGATGAAGCTATCAGGATTCATCTGGCAGAATCTTCCGTCTTCCTCATTATCAACTGTCAGAGCTGGGTCTGAGTTGCAAACCTGGAGGATGGATGGCCGTCCTGTGTATTTCTGGTGGCTCCTTTGGTTTTATCTGCATGTGTCTGGTGGTTGGGTTTTGAGCGTCGGTGTGTGGAGAGCAGGCGTCCTGCCTTGATTGAGATGATAGCCATGTGAGTGTTTTGCAAATTGTAAAGTGTATGCGTTGTGAGTCATTATGTTTTTGCTGCTGTTGTTTCCTTCCCCCGGGCAGTGGGCTGGACCCTGCCCTCGTCCCCCTTCTCTGATTACAAGACCCCAGACTTCACTGACCATCCGTCCACCCCAGGGCCTGTACGTCTGCAGGAAAAGCAAGTGTGGTGGGAGCCCCTGCGTTCCCTGAGGCTGCCACGGGGCTCTCTGGGCCTGCAGCTGGTGAGCCTGTACTATAGAGAAGGCTGCCCAGGAGGGGTCAGGAACTCCGCAGTTTACTCTGAGGGATAAGTCCTTAGCTCGGAAGCCACATCTGCCTGTCCAGGGTATGCATCCTTGCCTTTTACTTAGATCCAGTTTCCTACACCTCACTTAGTTAATCGGTAATTTTCTGTAGGTAGCCTCAAGCATGGCTTAAAATGTAGCTTTAGCTTGTTCTCTGGGAGCCAGAGCCGACTGTCTCTGGGGTTGGGTGCACCCTAGGGATCCTCCCTTTCCCCACACCACTGTCGGGGATAGGCTGAGCCTGGGCCTGGCACAGCAAGCCTGCTGCAAACTGGTCTACAGGTGACACAATAAACATCTCCGGGCACACCTAGGACACAGACCACAGCTCTGCACAACTGTACCTGGAGAATCTGGGCAGGAATGCCCATCTGGAGACTACGCACTCTTCTCCTTAATCAAGTGTCACATTTATAAGGCAGAACTATCCCACAGAACCAAGGCCTGCCTCTCTGTCACTTTTTTTGACCTCACTAATACTCCGTTCCCATCACTGCGGGTTCACATGTAGGTAACGTTCAACCAACAGGCATGAACTGGGCAAAATCTCTGCAGCAAAAGCCAGGCTGTGACTTTCTTTGGAGCCATTTCACCCACGTGACCTAAACTGCAGTAGATACAACGCAGGCACCGACGTGATCTGTGGCTTAGAAACAGGAGCTTGGGCCTGGCGTCGACAAGACGCAGTGGCAGAGTGTGCACATCACAGCTTGCTCGAGTTAGTCTGCCACGGGTATTCTCGAGGCGGGCAGGGGAGGGCCTGCCAAGCTTGAACAGGCCGCTGCTGTTCCTTTTGCTTGATGCTTCCTGCGGTTTTATGTGATCTCATGCAGTTAGGAGGAGAGGTAGATGATGCACATGTTTGCCTTTGCCTCATTACATACAGTGTCACTGGGCTCAAAATATATACTAGCCATAAGGACACATTCTGGCTGAATATGAGAGACTTTTGTCATTATCTTGAAAAAACAAAACCAAACACGCAACAAGCCTCTGTACTGTTACTGCACATCAAGCGATGCAAATGTGCGTATGCCATTGCAATAAAAGCCACAGTTAGCAGAATTAAATGCTCCAGATTCCGGCCATGCCCAAACACTATGACTGAATAGGCTATTTTCTGGTCTGCCTGCAGGCCCTTTCCTCGCCGGGATGGTGGGTGGCTGGCTCAGCCGTTGGACTGCGGCTGCTCGGTGGGTCCACGTGTCCCTGAGCCGGCCTGCACTTCCAGCCATCCTTAAGCCCAGGCTGGATTTGTCTGAGGAGTGAGAATTTGGAGCCCACTGAGCGGACTCCCCTGAGCTCAGACTGCACAGCTAGACCAGCTGCCTTTCATGGTCTCATTCCTTTTGTTCATTAAGAATAGATTTTCTGGCCTTGTGTCCTGCAGGCTC
This sequence comes from Lepilemur ruficaudatus, assembly GCA_963574885.1. Lineage (NCBI taxonomy): Eukaryota > Metazoa > Chordata > Mammalia > Primates > Lepilemuridae > Lepilemur > Lepilemur ruficaudatus. The sequence goes on along the minus strand of CAUYRT010056877.1, from coordinate 41,770 downwards.
TATGAGGATACTGGGGAAATGTCCTAAAATGCAGCTCCAGTCGTCAGAGAACTCACACGCTGGGTGGGAAGCATGGCGCACGGAGGCCACACCGCAGAGAACAAGGCTCTTAGGTAATGCTCCATTGTATGTCTGCAAATGTACAGAACAGATGTATAAACCAAGCTTTTGGTCCAGCAGTGTAGACTCGGAGAGCCCAGCCCAGTCTTTGGCAGAGCTTGTGCATGTTTCCCTCCTTGGAACGCAGATGGCATCTCCCTTCTTTATCCTCTGTTCAGCGCTGCCACGCATTACCATAGGTGACTGGTAATTTTTAAAGTTTGTCCCTGTAACTCTCACACTTGACTGTGAAATCATCAAATGCTTTAGAGATAACATCTGCCAGAATGGGCAGATCGAGGCATTCAGAGAAGTATGTGACTAACCCAATGTTTCCAGGTTCCCCATTCAGAGCAGCCACCCCTGGCATCAAACAAGCGGCCCTGACACCTCAGGGGGTTCCATTTAGGGACCCCAACATCAGGGCCTCCAGAGGCCCACGGCCCCTCTCTGCAGACAGGTAAGAGTTTTGTCCCAGGATCGTCATGAGCAGGCAGGAAGGCACTGTGTTTGACATCAGCACAGATTTAGGCACAGGGCTCTGTGGCAAGAAAGACATTGCTAGTCTTCCCAGACGCTTTCTTGAGTACGTACAAAACAACCAGGAAGGAACCCAGGAATCAGTGACCGGCTTGTGGTCACAGGAGATATTTCCACTGGCATTCTGGGTTGGGCTTCTTTGAGGAAGGAGCTGGGACCTGGAAGTATTTTGAGTGGCTCCTGCAGTCTTCACTGTGGCTCACTTCAAGGTGGTCTCTCCCCTCCCCGCTACCCTCAGGGCCCTGCAGGAGAACTCTAGAGAAGCAGGTTCTAGGCTCACCACGGCCACTCACTAGCTCTGTGATCGTGGCTGAGTCAACCCTAGTTGGTTGGCAGCAGCGTCCTTGTGGCCTTCCAGGATGTGGTGAGGGTCACACACGTGGTCAATGTGCATATGGCCTTACATGCAAGAGTGGCAGATCTCCCCGTCTCCATTTTGCAGTGGGAGGCCGTGTTGCACCTGCAAAACAAAAAATAAAAAACAACGAACCTGTTCACTAATCCTAGAGGTGTCCAGGTGGTACAACTTTAAATACACCTTCCCAAAGACCCATGCATGTGTGTGACAGCTGATCCACCTTGTGACCGCCTATACCAGGAAGCTGCAAGATGTAGCATGTCACATCGTGAACATTCAGACATCACTGCAAACTCACATTTTTAAAAATCCCCGAAACCAATGTCCTCAATGATATTTTTCAAATCACCCCTGCTAGAAACAGCTGGAGCAGGCGCCTTAGGACCCCATTGATGTTTCAGGCTCCAGAATATCTATCTGGGAACTGATACGGCAAGGACTTGTCACCACCTGGATGAGTCTTCAAACTCTCCAGACCCATGTGGGTGGAGCTAGCTGTAAAGACACGTATGAGCGTGGCCACTGTCTTCCCCTCCCCACGCAAACCGCCCACCCTGAGCCCCCTGAGCCCTCGGAGTTCAGGCGGCTGTGCGTATGGGAGCCGGGGGCCTGGGGTCGCAGTACCCCACAGCCTTCTCTTTACGCCTCTCTCTGGTTCAGACTTGAGCTCCAAGAAGTGAAGAAGAGTGCTCGTGTCCATTAAAGCAATGGCAGTAGCTCGGAGCCGCGCATCTGAAGCTACAATAGTGATCTATGACGGTGCTCATCCCTGGAAACAGGGCGCTCGACCCATGAAATCTCTGATAGCACCTCAACTTCATTCTCACCCTTGACTTTCACTCACATACAAAGGCTGCTCTCCAGCTACAAGGCCAGTGACGGGTTTCGCTTGTCTGTCTACAGAGGGAAATATTTTAAATGCTTTCTGTTTGTGGCCGCAAAGCCTTGTGATGACTAACGGCAAAGGCGGAATCTCTCTGAACATTGATTTTTAGTGCAGGCTTAATGTGTGTATGTAATTATTTTTACCATGCAGGTGGAGCAAGAAATTAAATTGGGCTTTTTAATGAGGGGGAAAAACCAGCACCAGAAATGAAAGATCATAGGAGAACTTGATCAGGTCACCTGTTTGCATATACTGTTCCTGCTTTAGGTCTCTGTTACTGAAAATGCATTTACCCTCCCCCTGCCCTGCGCTGTACGGATCTGTTTTTGCTTTCTTTGGGTTTCGCAGGAAAGAAAAGTCCCCTAGGATCCTCTTTTTCTGTCTGCCTGACAAACCTAATAGAAAAGTGACATCCGTCTATAAGTGAGGATAATGGGCTTTCTGCTGTTTCAAGCATGTTCCGTCACATTCATGGGCCCTGAGGATGGGGGAGCCGCTGGGGAGACCGAATTCATGTCCGAATTCAGGGCCGGGTGACCCACATCGCAGCAATGCCGGGAGGCGTGCACAAGCTGCCCAGCTCCCTCCCGAGGAAACAGTCTGTTCCTTCTGCAGCTTGCCCTTCTCCGCTTACAGGCTGTGGGAGAGAACACTGGAACTCTGCAAACAAGGCCCAGGGAGTCAGATTTCCACCCTGGCCGTGGTGGGAAGGGCAGGCCCAGACATCCCAGCCTGAGGTTGGTTTTCCAGGAGGTACCTGGGGAGACAAGCTAAGCAAACAGGAGGCTGTAGGGTTTCCGAGGCTCAGACACGCTGTGCCAGACACACTTGGAGACGCCAGGTCTCCCAAGTGCCACAATGGACACGAAGGTGACTGACTCTGCGCTGCTTCTAGAAAGTTCTATACCCTTCCCAGCAAGTCAGCTGAGAGAACGGGGGCCCTCTCTCACTCTGGGTGGCGACTCCAGGAGGTCGCTGTTGTCTCTGAGGTGAGAGCTGCACTTGCCCCTGGTGTTGAGTCACAGTCTCAGGAATGGAAACAATAATGTCATAGTTCTGTTCCCAAACCCAAGTCTCCTTGTCCTTTTCTAGTTCTTAAGAAATTAAAATTTGTCTGGGGATCAGTTCTGCCTAGCAACAAGTTCTTATTCACACTGTCTCCCTAGCCTGAGACAAAGGTGTGTCCCTCTCCAGCCTGCAGCTCCCAGTCTACCCAGGCTCTGCCGTCCCCCAGGGACCCTGGCACGTGGGGCCTGTTTGCCTGGAACTATCTCGTGATTCTCCCCTCACTGCCTCCCTCCGGCTCTCCTCCGCCATGTCCTCAGCACAGGGGTCGGGGGGACAGCCAGGCGTGCGGGGCTGCAGGGGAGGCAGTGACGTGCTGATGTGCGGGACATTCCACCTTGCAGGGGAGGGTGTGGGTGACCTGACGGCTCTGCTTTGCAGCATCTCCAAAAGAGATCAATCACCCAACCCCTGGCCCCCAACACACACACACACACATACAGCGGGGCCCTCTTTGGTCTAACTTTGTGCATAACCAACACTGAGCTGGGAATATCTCCCAAGAGAGTGTGCGTGGGCCTGTGATAAAAGCAGGGAAGAGCAGGAGGAGGAACTTGTGGGATCCATCTCCTACTCGCCAACATTTCCCTCCACGACCTTGAGCCAATTCTCTCCTGGCAGCTCCGTTCCTGTCCCCAGACACAGGAGACAGTCACACATGCCCCGGGAAGGCAGAGGAGGCCCCTTCAGAGGGCTGGCTGTGGTCCGTCTGAGGGTAACAATTAGCCAATCTGTTTTACCGGGAGGCCTCACGATAGCGCTCCCGCTTCAGCCTTTCCCTCGCCTTCCAATCAAAGGGACCAGGAGACGGCCGAGTCAGCCCCTGCTGCAGCACCTTCTAGAATCAGAGGAGGCCTTTCTGGGAATCCTGCTGAACCCTGAGGGTGAGGAGTGTCAGATTTTGCAGCGGGGGAAGCTGGCAGCTGGCAATGGAGCTTCCACTCCTAGGTAACCTTTGCCTCGGAAACCTGCCAACTATCTGCCTGGAGACTTGCCTTTGATCACGACTTGTCACCTCCCAGGAGATGTTCCACTTTCCAAGCAGGTGAAAAACGAACCCGATTAAAAATAGCAGACTGGACTCTTCACAGAGTCCCCTTGTAAAGCGAAACTACTGGGTGCACCTCCAAGTAGGAAAAAGGAACGGCCCTGCCCCTCAGGGTCCAGGGCTCCGTGGGCCAGCTGGGCTCCTGCTGCACCCAGAGCCCCGGCACAGCCCAGAGTCCAGGGCCTGCGGCCTGGCTGCGGTCCAGCAGTGAGCAGGGCCTTTGGCCACGGCCACGGCCTGGCTCTTGCTCACTGGGCTCACCTTGGTGACCAGAGGGCACTGTGACCGCCGGCCCGCCTCTCCCTCCCTCCCTCCTCTCCTCAGTGCTTTATGAACCAGGCTTTCTGGAGCTTTCTCAAAACTGTGGACACATTCCCAGTGGAAATCATGACATTTTCCGTTTCACATTACGTACTCCACAATGCCTCAGGAAGGGGGGGCGGGAGAGAAGGAAAACAAGGCTTGGGAGCCAGCCCCCCTCTCTGCACACGGCCAGGGCCGGTCCCCGCTCTGTTTATCCTGGAGTCACCTCCCTCCCGGCCTGACAGCGAGTGAGCGCTCCGGTGTTTTCTTGTGCAGCCAGAGGCCCGGATGAATAGGTCAACTGCCTTTTCTATCTGCTCATGTGGCACATCTGGATAAAGGCGTGCCTCCCTACTTTGTTGTGTTTTTTTTTAAACTTTACTTTCGACTGCCATGGTAACCGCTGCATGTTTGGCAAAGGGAAAGAGGAAAAAAAAAAAAAAAAGCCGGGAGAGAAGAAAAGGAGCTCTCAGCGCGGGGCTGGCGGCCGTCCAGGGTAATCATGCCACAGAACTGAAATGAGGCCTCTGGCCGGCTGCCAAGTTACAAAGAACAAAGCTGTCAGTTCCTAATGTTGGCGGCAAAGCTTGTTTGGCATCCTTATATGGTTTCCCAGAACTCCCTGCCTTGGCCGCCTTCCCTTCCCTTCAGGGCAGCAAACAGGATTAGCACAGCTCGAGTTGTTTTTCTCCTTCTCCTCCAACTGTTCCAATGACATCATCCTTGCTGCATTCATTTGCCAGCAGGGTGGTTTTTTCTTTCTCCCTCCACCGCCCTCCTCCCTCCTTCTCCCTCCGTCTCTCTCTCTCTCTCTCTCTCTCTTTCTCTCTCTCTCTCTCACACACACACACACATCTCTACTCCCACCCACTTCCTGTAGCCTCCCCCTCGCCCCTGACTTTCTTTAAATGCAGCGTTTTAGGTCATTCTTCTTGTCCGGCTTCTCTGTTAAATTAAAAACACCCTAGCGCTTGTACATTTAGCTGAATCAAGCCAGACCCTGTATTTTATTTTTATAACTGAATTCCTGTGAGATAAAAATCTCATTTTCCTTAGTAGGCTGTAATCAGCACTCACAGGGATGTGGTTTCCAACTGCCCCATCTCGTGCTTCCTTATGAAGCTCCGCTGAGAAATGAACTTGGCTCCCGCTCAGGTTTAAAGGGCCCGAGGCCGGTCACACACACACACACACACACACACGCACACACACACCCCGCGCCACACACACGCACACAGGATGTGCACACAAAGACCAAGCACACAGGTCCTTGTCCGGGGAAGCACACCCAGCTACAAACACAAAGGGCAGAAAAACACCCCTGAGCTAGACGGGACACACAATCAGCACACAAGTGTCATTCTTGCCCTTTCCAGGAGGAAAAATAGGTGAATAAGTAGAAGCAGAAAGCTGCTTCCGAAAAGATGGGTTTAAACTAGCAAGGCAGGCGAGCGTTATGCAACTCATGGCTGGGTTCATTAAAGGAATCGAGGTTTGCCGACTGCACAAATGTTCCCCTGCCTCCGCCCCAGCCCCCCCACCCCACCCCGCTCTGATTCATGAACTAGTTTTCAGATTCATGAATCACTCCGGAGCCAGCGAGAGAAAAATGAGTAGTATTGATCTCATTTCAATTGAAATGGGCTCGTTATGACCACGCTGGCTGTGGACGGCTTTGCACGACCAGGCGCTGGCCAGCACCCGAGGTCTGCAGGCGGGTGCCCCTGCCTGCTGGGTGGGGGGGGCAGGCCCCCTTGGGTTAAGCCTCTGTCGAGGGTGCCCCTTCTTTGTACTATGAGATGGACACCACACAATCTACTGGTACGAAGCACCATGGCTGGTCTCCACTGTCCTCGCTGGGCAGGCTGCTTGCCCTTTTTTTGTGTTCTCCATTTATTTTTAAATTTTTTCTCTTTTAATGGAATCTTTTAAAAGACATCTCAGTGCACCTTCTTTCCTGCATTTCTGGTGACTTCCCAAGGATTACATGAAGTAGAAATTTACCTTCTGGACCAACCAGGATGTCTTGGGGTTTGTTTTAAGGCAAACAAGGAGCTTTTTACCCTTCTTCCTCGGTGCCCTTGAACCCCTCTTCAGCCAAGAGGGACTAAAGACGGAGGGATATGAAGCCTGTAGACTTGGGGTAATCTGATTAATGTCAAGAAAAGGTTATCTACTGGCTAGATGAGTGCCTTATGGACACAGGGCTCTGGGATTTTATAAAACCACTCTTTTCCTTCCCAAATGAAATGATGCCCCTTTCGCTGGTAGTTGAGGAAGCAAGAACTGAATGAACCTGGGTCCAGAGGCGTCACAGAGGGAGGCACCAGGTCCCCTGGCAGGTGTAGCAGGGCTGCCCGCCTCTTCTCTCCAACTGCCTCTCCTCTCTCCACCTGAGTGCCAACTCCCTCTTGATGCCTGTCCCCCGCCGGCTTCCAGCCCTGTGTGCTAGACTTTTCTTCACAGCTGGGGAACTCTTTTCTCTTCCTCTCCACAAGAAGCTTTGGACTCCCGTGTGCAGGCAGATCATGAGAGGCCATTAGCCTAAATTTGCAGCTTCGAAATGGGTTTTTGTGTCGTTTCTTCTAGTTTCTCCCTCTACCCCCCACTCCAGCCCTGGGAGATTTAAACAATGGACTGGAACACATGCTTTTCAGAAACCCGACAGAAGTTGGCAACCAGCACCACAAAAGGATTCCATCCTCAGACGCATAATTTTGGATCCAAGAGTTTAGAAATAAAATTCTTATCCATTGACTTCAGACACACTGTCGTGCCACGGGATGCATTTCACTTGGCAGGGATTCCGTGATGTGACCTTACCCCGTTTTGTGCCTGCAGTGCCCGGAGAAGCTGAGAGCAGCCCAAAGAAGGGGAAAGAAGATGTGTTTATGTGAATTTCAATCAGCAATTGGTTCAGAGGCAGGAAGAGCTCCTTTGCCTTCAGTGAGGTGTGTGCAAAGGTGCCTTTCAGCTTGTAGCTGCCCGAGCATTCTTGGGCTGAAATCTGTAGTCAACCAGAGCCCCGGCCTGCCAGTCCTCCATGGGTTAAAATCACTGCCACAGATTTGCTGGCTGTCCTTAGGAGCAAGTGGGGATAGTGGCTTGGCTCATGTTTTGCATTAACTCGTCTGATTTTTTTCCATTGCAGCCTCCCATTCTGTGATAAACCTAAGTTGCTAGGAAAGCTTTATGTAACACCCACCCAGCCTCAGCTTCTCAGAGCAGCAAGTGTTGTTTCCAGAGTTCCCCATAAACCTGGCAGCACATCAAAACCTCTGTTTCATAACAGACTAGCAATAGGATTTTCTAATAACATTCCAAGGACTGGACTTATCGTGCAGGGATCTGCACTTTTATGAATTGTTAATGGTTAACTAAACAAAGACCCCCACGGCGGCCAACCTGCTATCTCTGGGGTCAGGACAGGAAGGGAAGTGGGAAAAATGTGGTTTCTACATCCATGATCTGCTGGTTAGTGACCCAAGGCCCTTTTCAAAGAATTTGCTAAATAATCTCAAACATATTGAGGATCTTACTCATGTTTTAAAAAAAGAAAAAGAAAAAAAAATAAAAACTACCTTCTTCCAGCTTCTCCCTTCATTCATGGAGAATGTGGTTTCCTTTTATTTTGTTGCCAGACATACTGACAGTTAGGGATTTAACCCCCTGCTTCCCTCTGGGAGAGGACAGCTGTCTTCAAGACACACCTAGCTTTGGGGGACAAGTATCCTCATGCAAGCGACAAACCACAAGTTTGAAACTCCACTCCAGGAAGAGTGGGTCCACAGGATGGTTGCGGAGAGGAGCAGGAGGCCACCTCGTGCCTCCTCCCTCACACCCTGTGCCCTCCCCCAAGGTCCACCCCACCCCGTCCCAACCTGGTTTAGATTGTCCCAGGGATGGGAGTCTCCCCAAAAGGCCATGCAAAGCCTATTTAGTTGCCACTTGGGAAGCTTCTTCCTGAGGTTCCAGCCACGTGTCCCTTTGTTCCATTACACCACATTGCCCCTGCTGGCATGGCGGTGCCCCCCTTCCCAGCTCTCCCTGGCCCTCCTTGTGCAGCAAGCACATGGGCATCACATCAAAGCAAGGGAAGAAAAAGCCTATTGATCACTGTTGAGGTAGGGAGGACTTCTAGGGGCAGGGGCTCCTTGGGGAGAACCTGATGACAGGGTAGCTGCCCCATCAGGGTGCTCATGGCTGCCTTAAAATGATGCTGCTCCATGGCTCTCCCTCATTCCCTCCTGTGACCCCCCTACGCCAACATTCTTCCTTGAGTGTGCTTTCTGGGGTCACCTAAACAACTCAGGAGGGGCGGGACTGGGGACCCAAGCATCGGCCCTGCCAGAGCTGCACCATCCTTTCCCTGCCACGGACAGCCTCAGCTCTGTGTTCCTCGTAATGTCCCTGTTTAAAACGTCATTGTTGTCTCTCTCTCCCTAATCCCCTCACATGATTCCACTTTGTAAATCTCTCCTACCTTCTCGCTTTGGAATATCGACCCCCAGAGGTACCAATTCTGGACTTTCCAGAATGAGCCTCATTTGCTTATTTCTTCCACGGCCGTCCACATAATTTCTCCAATCTCCCTGGCGTTTGCAGCACCTTCCCGTTTAGTTTCTTTCGAATCTAATTTACCTGCTATGTACCCTCTCTTCTGGATCCTTAGTAAAAACAATGAAGAAAAGGCCCCTCTCCTGTCACAGCAGCCCCTCACGTCCCCTGATCCGCACACCAGCCCTCAACGTGAAAGGGCTCCAAGGAAACCGTAGGCAGAGTGGGCTTCCCTCGCCAGCCTGAGATTTAATATCCTTGAGATCCATTTAGTGTCTGGACACCTGGTTGCTATGGGGATGGTTGTCATAAAAAACACACCGATCTGTGGAGAGATATAAAACTGATCCCGGTGGTGCACCAGCGGACACATTAGCCTGGAGAAATGGCCCGCCGCTTATCACTTGCCTTTGTGTGCACAGCGCCTCTGCCTTTCACATTCAACCTGGGTGACCTTCTTAGAACCAGGCCAACACAAATCCATTTTCAGGTCATATTTCGTAAGGCACAGTCAAGGGCTTCACCAAATGCCAGACGCCCCCTCTCTTCCTGTCCGAAGCCGAGTCAGCCAAGAAGAAGAGGACATTCTTCTTTGGCACGGTTTGTTCTTTATGGACTGCCATTGATCTATTAGCACAACAGAGCAGGCGGAACAAAAATACTGACCCTGACAATGCTTCGGATCGAGTGGCTGGGAGTGAGTGACAGATGTTAGCAGGGAGACCTTGGATGCACTGCCCGGTTTGCAGTAGCGGAAGCTGAAGAGGACACCAGGGACCAATCTGAGACACTGTGTAGGCCGGCATCGGAGCTGGGTGATTCAGCAAGAGACACTTAAAGGTGTACAGGGTCTTTCACGAGCCACCTTTACCTCCCCTTCCTCCAAATTCTCAGCAACTTGCCTTTCGTTATCACTGGCTGAAGGTTAATTTCTCCCTTGGTCTGGCTTCTGTGCAGAAACCAGTAAAATATTTCATGCCTCTCTCTGGGGCATAAACCTTGGCTATATAGCTCTGGCTGTATAAAGGGGCAGGTACAGGTTTATTTTGCAATTCCTAAAGGATAGTGGGAGTCCTTCTCAAATTTAGGGGGCGTAGGGGTTGAAAGAATGATTTGGTGTTTAGAGTTTTAGCTGTACCATTGGCTGAGTGTAAACTGGAGTAGGAAAATGGGGGGTGGGGGGAACTAGCTACAGCAGCACGTTATGATTGTGGGCAAGGTCTATTTCCTCCCAGTGCTAATGGCTCCGGACAAAATGTGAGACTCCCTATCTGGAAGCCTGCATTCACAACGTTCTGTCTTTTGGCGGGGAAGTATGTCTGAATTCTAGAAAATGGGTCATAACTTAGTCACTGACTTGGTGTTTGATCTTCAACAATTCCTTTGATTACCCAATGCTTCAATTTTCTTCTTTTTTATTGGGAGATGTTTTGTTTCTATTTCATCCCAGAAAGACCTTTAAACATCTTTGGCTTTAGTCCATCCTGTCCCGTTGCTCCGGATAGAGGAGGCAAGGAACAGACCCACGCTAATGTACGGGTAGGAGAACAATGAATGCAGTCCTCGCCTGCACTGTTAGTGTGAGCTGCCGTACAACGTTAGGATACCTGCTGTTAGTACCCCCTGTCGACTGGGTGGTGATTAAAAAAGAAGTTCCACCGTGGTGTTGCAGATTCACCAAATACCCTGGGATGCTGTTATTTTGACCTCTCATTTGCATATCTTTACTTTCTCTAAATACTCCCTTAACCCATCCTTATCAATAGTTTATTGACAGCATCTTTGTTATTTCCTAATTGTTCTTACCCTTTATCTTTATTTTTCTTGTTTGAGATAATTTTTTTAAAAGCAGTTTGAAAGCTCAGCTAATTTAAAGTCACTTAGCTTGCAGCTCCCTCCTGCTGTAACGGGCCTACTTTCTCTCTTTCCACACTCCTCCCCCTGTGCACACACACACAAACGCAAACATGTTATGAAAACACACCCTCTTCCCCTTCGTTCCTCGGACTGGCATTAAATCATTCTACCTTTTTTGTTTCCCCCTTCTTGCCCTCATATTTTTCCTGAAAACGTTAAGTCAGTCCTGGTGTTCTTTCCCATTCTCCTCCCACTGTGTCTTCCTTTCTTGAACGAGTTCAGGAGGGAGTTGCTCTTTTGATTTTTTTTTCCCCCCTGGCCCAGCTGAAAGCACATGGAACACTTCTTTCTTGCTATTTTTTGTCCTGTTTTCATGGGACCTGTAGTCTCAGCCCTGCAATTATGGCCTCTTTCATGTTATCTTTCTCCCAAGGCAACAGCTCACATCCTGGCAAACGAGACAATGGTAGTGTGGGTCTTGACTTAGCTTTTATACCTTTTGTTTCAGAATGCAGGATTTCCTTATGGTTTGTTTGGGCTTTTAGAAAAGCTTATTTACCGATCCTGAGAGGTGCCAGATTCACAACCCTGAAGAATAAAGGCCAAGTTTCTCTGTGCCTGAAAATACTCCATCATGTCCAGGCCGATTTGATGTTCTGGGCCAACTTAGAGGCTGATTTGATTGCTGTGTGTTCTGTCTTGTTGTTTGCCAAAAGAGAGGCTGCTACAACAGACGCAAACCACAGCTCACTGTGCCTCTTGTGCAGAGAGAACAGGGCTGGAAATTCAGACCAGGATAATGCCTGAAATTGGGGAGAATGTTGATTACATTTTAAAACCATGGTCTCGTTTATACGTTGGTAGTTAACTCTAATCATTTGTTTAACTGAAGCCCCTTGCCTTAATTAAATGTTGCAATGTGATTTTTAAAAATTTATCCAACTATATGGAAACCTCATATTCCCAGATTTTGTACCAAGGCCCTGTCTTTAAACAATATTTTCAATGCAATATAGACTTTTTATAAATACTTAAATCAAGACATGAGGTCTTTTTAAGAGAGAGAATGTGCGACCTTCACGACAGAACCACAGACTGGGCCGTAAAGCATGAGTGTGTTGCAGGTTTACTCAGTGATGTTCCTTGAGGTCCGTGTGGCAGTGTTGCCCGAGGAGTACCATGGAGGGGTGCAGTGCAGACAGATGTGTCGAGAAAGCTCACACGTGTGCACACACAGAAACAAAGGCAGCTTGTTGCACTGCCCTAATCACAGAGCGGGGGGCAGGCCTCGGGAAGATGCAATGACAGTCCTGGCTCCATAGCGCGGAGCCAGCCTCCGCCCGAGAGCAGGTGGGGCATTTGGATCTGGGTGATTCCAGAGGCCCCATCTACGTAACTTCTCTAAGAAGTCTGACTCCATGCTCTAGATTTGCACTTCACATTTACTCCTTTATGTTAATACAGTGTCTTCAGAAGTTTTCTCTTAAAATATCTTCTCCTCCTTAAAATATCACATCCTCTCCTCTGCCTGACATGACTGTCTCTACCAAATCATTAGCCTCGATAGCTCATTGCTCAAGCTCTGAGTCAAATGCCAGCTTCTCATGGAGACCTTCCTCAATCGCTGGTTAAAATTTATTTCATTTTTTTTTCTGGATGCCCAAAGTACAACATCCTTCTATTAAAGCTATATCCCTTCTGCCATATTAGCGCTGCGGGCGTCACCGCATGGTGAGCTCCCTGAGAGCAAGGGCCGTGTCTTCCTCCTCCAGGCCACGACTCACACTAAATACAGCTCTGCCCAGAATTTATCGTTTTGTATCTTGATGTCTCTGTCCAGAAATCTCTCTGGGACCACAGACAGAAAGTTCTTTAAGCACACGGACTTTGTCTTGTTTATCTTTACATCCCCAGGGCTGAACAGGTTGTCACACTGAAGGTGCTCACATGCCTGTGGGATCACTGAAGTCGCATACTGCAGGCAGAGGAGCTAAGTGTCGGCACGACCGTGCCCACGCCTTCCACTCTGCGTCCCTGTCTTGCTATTGCCGCTTCTTCTCTTCCTAGTCCCCTTCCTTAGTCGGATGAAATCTGGCTTCTTGTCTTCCCTGTAACTGTTCCATCGTAACTGTTCTTGCTCAGATGACCACGCACCTGCTAAATACCACCAGCCACCTATACCCTAAAGGACATTTTTTAGGACTTACTCAATTCTTCTGAGATAGTGGACACGGGTGACTCCTTCATATTGACACGCTCTCCTTTCCTTGGTGTCCATGGCATGGCAGTCTTCTGCTTCTCTTCCTTTCACAGAATGCTCGTGTGCCCAGCAAGTGTCAGTGCTCCCAAGCTTCCTCGGTCCCCTCCTTGAGAGGCACGTGCTCCCTCTGACACCAAGCCAGCTACGGTTCTGACAACCGTCTCAATGTGAATGACCCACAGGTTTCCATCTCCAGCAAAGACCTCTTTCCAGAGCTCCGCCCTCTTATTCCCACTAACACAGCACACAGCTGCACATGGGTAACCCAGGGCCCCTTTAAACTCAGTCTATCATCACCTGGCCACCAAATCTGTCTTGCTCTCAGCTCAGGAAGAAAACCACTCTATAGGAGAACAAAGGAAGTGGGACTGTAACAGGTGGCAGGTCATCCACAAAACCTGAGCTCAGTATCACACAATAGGGCTGTCCCATGCAGTCGTGCTCAGAATTGACCCAATGTGATGAAGACGTGTGCACTGTGTGCTGGGGCTTGTCCCCTCCCCCCAGTGGCCCCACATGGCTGGACTTTCCAGAAGCACTGCTCCCTGTCCTGCTAATGACACTGCATGTAGGCCAGACAAAGGATCAAGCAGAGGCCTCAGACACATGGCCCCACAGAGACATTTCCTACCTGAAATACCATCACAGCCTTACTCTGAGGCATAGCCTGCCCTTTTTCGGTAGTATAAAAGACATGCAAAATATATTCTCCCTGGTGTTCAAAGATTCCCAGTACATTTTACTAATATAGCAGCTATTTCCATTAGATTTTGTTCTTGATTCATCATTTTTGAACATGGCCTTTTGGGTTCGAGGACTGATAAGAGAGAAATAGGGCTGGAGAGAGGATGAGGAAGATTGCTTTAAATGAGAGGCACGGGTGTAAATCTGGAAGTAAAATTATCTTTGCAAACTAAATGATACCTGAATTTTATTCAAGTAAAGAGCGGGGCAATTGAGTGTGATTTAAAATGATCACTGTTCTATACTTCCAGTGCACTGAAACAGGCTTTTTTAAAACAATAACCTAGGGAACATCTGCAAATTGCAATTCTATTGTTTGGTATGAAGAAGTGAAGGCTGACTGAATTGTTGGACTACGAGGATATAAAGCAGCACGTTGAGGATATACACCATGATTTACCATTACATAGTACACAAAATTAAAATGGACTTAAAGTGCTCAGGAAATATGCAGGTTAGAGCACAGAAAAGTAAAAATCCTAAAAACAGCTAATGCCTGATGGATTTTTCAAAGATTTTTTGGGAGGTAGAGAGATGATACTAGAGGAAAAAGCAGATGGAAAACTTCCTGTGGTTCTTCGTTAGTAGCCTAGAGTCTGTTCTACAGAGCAGAGATTTCAGAGTGTGGTCTTAGAACCTTTTTGTTCTTTGTTTCTTTTAGGATGCCACACTGCTCTGTCCCCTGGCCACGGGGGCTGATTTTGCTGTGTCTGACATGGGTTTCTTGATCTGCTGGGAAGGCCCAATATCCAGTTTCCTGGTCTGCACCCTGCAGCAACCAGTGGAAATTGAGCAGTGATGAATTCTCTGCCCCCCCATTGCCCCTTTCCTCTGTAGGGTGATGCTGGCTGGGGCTGAGATGCATTGAGAACACACACTCTTCTTCTTTCTACACCTTTTCTTCAGAGGACCTGACTCATTCCCTGTAAAGGGGGAAATCACAGCAGAGACATGCCCCGTAGCCACAGTGCAGACCTGTGTGGCAGGAAGCAGGACAGTGGCAGTGGGGTTGTCACCCCTCATGACGGGAGTCAGACTCATCCTCCACATGCTTTACTGAGAGTTAGAGGGTTCCAGGGTTGCTCTTCTCTGAGATGGAGCAATCGCGTATGGCACGTCTTGGAAGGTTTTAGAAGCACCCACTGCAATGGCAAACATGGGGACAAACTTACTGGCGCTCCTCTCAGCAAGAAGGCTAACATGGACTCACTCCCCGCCACCCGCCACCGACCCTTGACCCTCAGAATGGATCAACCTGTTTACTCCCAAACCCTTATTGCCGTTGTCCCTCCTAAGCCAGACCCAGGCAAAGGACAGGCCCCGAGTGACGCTGTGAGCGGCTGCTCCATGCCATTCAGCAGCAAGGCTCCCAGGAAATTCTTCCTCATCCTCATGACCCAGTTCATGCCCTCGATACACCCCTGACATGTGCAGGAGCTTTCTGAGCGGTCACGTCATTCTGCCTTTATTTTTGTCCCTCTGTATGTATTGTTCTCAACTCCCGCTGCCGAGTGGAATCACTCTGGGGACTTGTAAATAATACCTTATGCTTGGGCCCCACCCCAGACCCATTAAACCAAGTTCTCTGGAGAGGAAACCTGGCAATGATACTTTTTCAAAAAGCTCCCCAGATGGTTTTAGTGCGCAGCC
This sequence comes from Lepilemur ruficaudatus, assembly GCA_963574885.1. Taxonomy (NCBI): domain Eukaryota; kingdom Metazoa; phylum Chordata; class Mammalia; order Primates; family Lepilemuridae; genus Lepilemur; species Lepilemur ruficaudatus. Next base: position 26,403 of record CAUYRT010056877.1, on the reverse strand, counting down.
TGGGTTGAGAGCCATGGGATCGTTTGCTATAATTCTGGGAGAAGAGAGAGGTACATGCCAAGGTGTGGGCACGTTTTCACAACATTAAGGGGCCCTCCTCTGTGCAGGCTGCATCTACCTGTTATTGAGGGGTTCAGCTAGATTAAGGGTCACTGCATACCAGCTGGTGAGTAATGTGACACAGACATGAGTGGGGAGCCCAGTACAGGCAGCCCACTTACCTGGGAGAGCTGTGAAAAGTTCCCTGTAAAGGGCAAAATTGGAATCAGGGAGACTAGAATGTCTAGTCCAGGGGAGCAGGGTCTGAGCTGGACACCTTCAGGTGCATATCAAATTGGAGTGGAATGAAGGAAGGGACGGACGCCTGAGCATTGCCTTCTGGAGGGTGTAGGGGGTGCCCACAAATGAGGCTGAGGGACCAGCAGGAGCCCTGTCACAGATGGAATTCTGTCCCGTGTTAATTAGACTTTTCCGAGGAAGTGCTAAAAGTTCTCACCTGGTTCAAGAATGAGGATCCATATGTAACAAGTAGGAAAAAAAAATATCTCTTAGACCCACAGTACTAATAGGATTTTTAAACCATTGAATGAGAAGATGCATATAGACTAACAAATGACCCCAAACTCAATGATTTTTTTGAATGAATCTTTATTTTGATCACAGCAAACAATGCATAAGTACCATATTTCTCTACGATATTGAAAGTTAAGAAATGTCTACCTTTCTTTATCTTTTTAAGGTAAATGATGACTGTTTTGAGCTCCTTCTAATAAAGGCAGATTAGAAAGTCTTTTTCTCAGCCAATTGTCTGGGCTGGAACTTGTGAGGGATCTTAGGTCTAGTGTGGTCGAGCCTGGACCGGTCCCTATCTCCTGGCGGGGAGGGGAGTCCACAGAGACTCAGATGGCCATCTGTCCTCTCCCCTTTCTGCAAATCTTACGTGGGATTCCAGGGTGGAGGTTTGGAGATCCAGTCTCCCCCAGAATCCACACACAGAGTCAGTGCCCATCCTCGATCCCTTAAGCCTTAAGATTCAGGCCTCTGCTCTCCTTGGAGTTTGCAAATCCTTGGTCTTCTGGCTCATACCTACTTCATACCCCCAACCCAAACAAACAAACAAACACACAGATAGGTTTCTCTACATTTTTCTTTCTCATTGGAACTTACAGCCCATTTAGAAGCCTGGGTGGTTCTGAGCCCAGGAGTTTATTTAGTTTTTCTGGAGCTGGAAGGGTTCAGTCTTGCATTGTCCAAAGGTGACCATCCGGCCTTTTCTAACAATGATATTCACTCACATTTGTTGAGTGCGCTGTTCACAATGCTTGGCCCTTTATTAAGGCATTTCATCCCCACCACCAGCCTGTAAGGAAGGTTTTGCTATTTCCTTAATCCTACAGAGAGGAGGAGAGAGATTAGGTAAATAAGTGGGAAAATCAGTAGAATTTGATGAACAGGTAGACTGGGGGGTGAAGGTGGAGGAGGATGGTCCAGGATGACTCAGTGATTCTGATTCAGTGACCGGGTAGACAGAGATGCCATTAATTAAACTGGGGACCCGGGGGAAGATTCTGAGATTAAAGGTTTATTGCCTTTAATCTTCTGTATTTACTCTTTCAATTTATATTTCTCTTGCATGTTTCCTACAAACTTATAAATTGTTCATTAGTAGTTAACCAGACTCCTAACTATTGATGAAACCAGACTCAGCCAAGGGACAAAACTTTGACCTTGACTGCTAAAAATGGATTATCGTGACTTCATTCCTTCCCTGGTCTTTCACCATGCCTGGGATTCATGACGGTCAGTCTTTAAATCAGCCTTGGGAATTGAAAGAGAAAAATCTATGGAGCTGGGCTTGTGTGTGGTGTGTGCCCAATGTATTGGGTACGCTATGGTCTGGCTTCAGGGACTGCTCCAGAGACTGGCTCTGCGTGGACGGAATCCACAACAGCATCTTGCCCTTTGTCAAAGACAGCTCTCTCCACCGCTGAGCTGAGGCTTTTGGGTGACGGATCCAAATGCAATGCGCCAAGTTACTTTTAAATACAAGTCTTCACTCATTCATCTGGAAGGTGTTCCTATGAGTCAATTAAACAATTGCTTAGCAGGTGTTTATTCAACGCCTTTTCTGTGCAAGATGCTGTGCTATAGAAATTAGCATAAAATAAGTAAAATAGAAGGAAGTATGGTGAACATTTTAAACCATAGACGTGGAACATGACATCTAACAAATAAGTGTATACATAGGAACACTCATGGATGTGATATTGACATTAGAGCTATCCTGGGATGTCTTGGAGGTGACATTGCCATGGGTACAAGGTGAGTGGTCCCTGAACTCCAGAAGGGCATATTTTACTCAGATCCTCCCAGGTGTCACTGTCATCACAGTCATGGTAAAAACTGCTCTTGTTCACCCACCCAGGACCTGTGGCATCCTGTCAAGCCGTCCCCACCCCCACCACCCCTCCCACATCATTCTGGGAGGCTCCAGAAGGTGGTTCACAAAGGTTCACACGCGCTGTCCTCTGCAGCCTCCTTGTCAGCGCCACCTGCTCATGAAGCCACTGCCACTGCTCCTGCATAGGGTGCCTTCCCAGTGAATGCTGCTGTCTGTGCAGGGAGGGCACCCCAGTGGCCTTCCTTCCCAGAGGCACTGGCCTGGAGCTTTCCTACATCTGGCTCAGACATGGAGGCTGTTCCTCTTCCCGGCTCCATGTGTCACACTCGTCACCGGAACACCAGGCTGTTCTCGCCTGGAAAAGCAGTAGGAAAGCAGCAGCTGCTTCAGCTTCTGCCTGGACCCCTCAGCCCAGGCTGGCTCTGGGGCAGACCCCGTTGGCTCCTGCATTTCTCCTAGTCCTGGCAGAGCCTCCCTGGGGCCAACTGTCCCATCACACAAGTCATCTGATGCCAACAGGTAACCTGGGGTGGGGCTGGGCAGAGCAGGCTCCATGGCCCAGTTTGGGTTCAGCCTGACCCCAACAGCTGAGGACGGTGGGGACTGGCAAGACACAAGTGCTATGTGAGTGATATAAGAACAAAACTGAACCCTTGTGGACGTGTATATGATGATTGCTCACAGGAGACATTGGGAGCCCGAGGCTGGAGCCCACTGCACTCCCTTCACAGCCCTTGCGAGGACAGGTGTAGCCTAGCAACCACGCAGGGCACCTGGGACACTTCAGGGCTCAAGTGGCAAAAGGCACTCACTTCAGCTCCTTTTGTTTTGTCTGTTACCTGAGGTGACCTTCACTCTAAACTGCTTTCCATTCCTAACCAGCAGTCCCCGGGGACAGCGGTCACCCCAGCGGAGCCAGGTGCCCCACGCCAAGGGCTACGTGGGAGCAGCTCTGTGCAACTCCACCGCCCGCAGGACACGTCCTCGTCCCTCAGGCTGCTGTTAAGCCACAGCCGACTTGCTCTCCTGCCTCATCTTTGCCCTTCCCCCCAATTGCCACTCGCCTGCCATCTAACTCTGTATGTCCTGAGCTGTCTCACCTTGGTTTATTTTGTTCTCTTTCCCTGAAAAAGGTCCCTCCTCTTGGCAAACTCCCACGGGTCCTTCAGACTGAGCTGAATCGTCCCCTGGTTTGTGAACTTCCCAGAGGCAAACCACTCTGGTTGTGCTGCTGCGTCTGTTTCCTTCAATCCATTCTCTGCACGGGACCAGAGCCACCATCTTAAACCATAGCTTAGAGCAAGACACCAGTTCATGCCACTATGAGTTTAGACTGGAGTCCACATTCCTTGGTCTTCCTTTGACCTCACTTGTTACCTGACTCCTCTTCCTCCAGCACCACACTGCCCTGCTGCTGCTGCCTGGAACTGAGGTCTTCCCTCCTGCTTTGAGTCCTTTGCACAACCACTCCCTTCCCTCCCTTTCCCTGGAATCCTCACTACGTATCTTCCAGGACTCAGCTTAAATGTCACCTCCTCCGAAAGGCCTTCCACACCTTTCTGTCTAAAATAGGTCTCCACCCTTGCCTGATTATAACAAGATTAGTTCCTTAGTCCATGTGGGCTGCTATAACAACAGACAGAGTGGTTTATAAACAACAAAAATTTGTTGCTTACAGTTCTGGAGGCTGGGAAGTCCAAGGTCAAGGTGCTGGTAGGTTTTCTGCCTGATGAAGGCCCAATTTCTGGTTTATAGGTGGTAACTTCTCACTGCATCTTCACATGATGGAAGGGATGAGGGAGCTCTCTGGGGTCCCTTTGTAAGGGCACCAATCCTATTCATGAGGCTCTACCCTCCCAAAACCCTACCTCCCAATACCATCACCTTGGAGGTAGTATTTCAATATGAATTTTGGAGGGACACACATTTAGACCATAGCAGTTAGTTGCTGTTTTCTTTCTTTCTTTCTTTCTTTCTTTCTTTCTTTCTTTCTTTCTTTCTTTCTTTCTTCCTTCCTTCCTTCCTTCCTTTCCTTTAGTTATTACCCCTCCTTACTAGACTGTGAACATCATGAGGACAGAGACCACCGGTTGGAGGATATTTGTTGAATAAATAAATGAAGCACTAATTATATAGTTATGGCTATTTTAATAAGAATGCTTCCCTCATTGTACTGCAAGTCCATTGAAACTGGCACTCTGCCTTATTAGTCTTTGTGACTACAATGTATACATATTTTGGTCCCAAGTGCAAATATTTGCAGAATCAAAGAGAACTTGACTCATGGCTGGAATGAACTGCAAAGAGGAAGCCTCAATACTCAAGTACTTCACACTGAGCCTCTGGAGTAGGACTGAGCCCCAGCCCAGGCCAAGATTCAAGGGCACTTCCCTAATGTTGCAAGTGACTTACTGCAATGGTCACCTGCTCTGGGCAGAGCTGAAGCAAGCAGACTGAGCCCAAGGAAAAGCTACTGACTGTTCAGAGGGGTTTCCCTCTGTCTCTCTACCGCCTTCTTCCCCATGGCCAGGGCCACCCTGTGGGCTAGAATAGGGCTTCTTGTCCTCCCATGAACCTGCAGCTTGGGCCCGGCAAGGAACTCATGGGCTGTTGGTTTTGCTCTTCCTCCCTGTGCTGTTATTGGTGAATCCCCACTTGCAATGGATGATTGCTGGGAGTGACAAGGGCACTTCACATGGGTTCCTGAAACACACACACACACACACACACACACACACACACACACACATCACAGAAATGCTCTCAAAAACCCCAATTGCTCTGGGGAGGTGGGCTTAGCTTGGTGCTCTGAGGTCTCATGATGCTGACAGCTGCGTCCTCGGCACCACTGTTCACATTCTCAGGGTTGACAAGCCTTGGGTTTAAGTTCTGCAAAGCCTACAGAGCAGCCTCATGCATTTATTTTAGTCTCCAAAGTTTGGGGAAAGTGAAACTAGCACCTCCTGACAGTATAGAGCTAAAGTCCCAAAGAAAAGATCCTCCTGCAACTGAGACGTCTCCTCAGGACTGTCCCCTGAGTCACCCGCGTGGAATCTCTCCCTAGGACTCCAGGAGTGGCCTGGGTGCAGCTGCACCGACATGGAAGTGAGCACTGGCGCAGATACCCAGGGCCCAGCAGTCACAGGGCCTGTGATCACCCCAGCCCCAAAATGATTTTCTTGAGGTTAACTCAAGTCCACTCTTGGGAGGCATATGAAGAAAGGCGGGAAAGACGGCTCCAGTTCTATAGGCGAAGGGAAATGGACCCCTCACCCTTCATGTATGCATTCCTGCATTCCACTGACCAGCACAGGAAGTACCTACACATGGCACAGGGACAGGACACCAGCCGCATCCTGGCTGCACATGGCAAGTTAAATACTTCCCATTCTCTTTCCAGCCTTGCCCGTGAGCCAGTCAGGAATGTGCCCTCAGGAGTGTCCTCTCACTCCCCGTTTCTCCCCAACTCCCGCGTTTCTGACCCTTTGTGTGCCCCTCCCTCAAGGGCCCAGTATGTTCTCACAATTCAGGCGAGCACTCCCAGACCCTCCCCAGATCAATCCTTTTTTACTTCCTCGACAAAAACACAATAGTTCAGGGCCCCATTTCCACTCACTGTTGAGGAAGAAGTTTGATTCCCGACTCCACCTCTCTTTTCTTCCCAACCATCATTAGCTAAGGACTGATAGAATTTAAAATGCTGTTCTTTCCTGGGTGTCTTGAGTGATAATGAAGGGTTCCTGAATGCGCACTGCCTAAACTTGTACACCTGGCATTTTCTGCCTCTCCTCTTGTGATGTGACTACTGTCTATCGCATAATTCAGACTTCATATAAGAAGGTTGTCTTATTTTGGGCTATTTTCATGTGGGTTTATTCCTGTCTCTCCATTTTGATTTTAAATTCTAAATCAACCATGTCCTAGCACAGGGCTAACGGCATTAGGTCACTCTCAGGAATGAGTCTCTAGTGTGCGTGAAGTCAGTACAGGAAACAGAATAATAAAATACTTGAAAACTTGAGTTGGGAGGACCTCACAGCATCTAGTTCAGCTTCCTCAACGAGAGACAAGAGAGGTGAGGCAGAAGTTTAATAACACATGAAATAGTGAGCCATGTATTCACTCAAGAACAAATATTTATTCAATGTCTGGTCTGGTTGGTATGAGGGGAATATAAAGATGAATCAGTTGTGGACCTTACTCTCCAGGAACTTGGGGTTTGATGTGAGAAGAAAATAAGATATGAGCAGACATCGGTAACTATACCATGTCATAGGAAGCATGAGCACCATGAAAGTACTAAGTGGACTGTCGTCAAGGGCTCAAAATGAATAGGGGAAACTTTAAATACTGTGCGTGTGGAGGAGGAGGAGAGCTGAGGGCAGGTGGTGATCCACAGGAAACTTCCTAGCCAGGCAATGAAGCCACCTCCGTGTCCTGCTCTTTGCTTGGTTAGTGACAGCTCACAAGCCTGATTCACCCTGTGTTGGTGAGGAGTGTACTGCATGCCCTGTCAAGTCTAACAGAGAAACCTGGAAGGAAACTAACATAGCAAATGTATCAAATTGCCACCTCTAGCCCTTCCTGCTCAATCCAACTCTAAAGAAGACAGCAACTTAAAAGAGAAAAAAGGAAACTTTGTTTCTTGTAAATATCCTCCCTTTCCACCAAGTAACTGTTATTATTTTTTAACTGTATGTTGGGCTTTTCTCCCCACCTTCTTCATATTGCATTAATTCTTGCAAAGTGTGCCAAGCTCATACCTTCCAAAGCACAATAGCCCAGCTCTCAAAGAATGCACAGTACCTGGTATTCGATGCTTTTTAAAGGCTTACCTGGGTAATCTCAGAGACAAAAGACAATCAGTGATGAGCAGGCTGAGGTGCATTCATGGCTCATTCAACTCTTGCCCTTGGTGCCGAAGGGATGACAGAAGTTGTCGAAGCCACGGTCCTTGCCTTCAAAGTCACTGCTATCTAAGGTAGTGAAAATGCCCATCATTGAAACACCCAGAGAAAACTGACTCTTAAGAGCAAGATAGTGTGGTTTGCATCACATGTGTGCACGCGTGCACACCACACACACACAGTCCTGAGAGCGGGGTTGTGCATTGTAGCCCGACAGCTCTACCCTCTTACCCAGCTTCTCTCTGTTCTTCACATCTTTCCTCCGCCTTAGAGGAAGAAGGTCGTGGCTCTTCCCTGCCACCTGACCCCTCCATGTCCCTCCTCTGAGACCTCCAGCTCTCTGCAAGCACCACTCTGTCTTCAACCCTCAATCCTGTCTCCCTGTCTGGCTCCTTTTCCATATTCCTTGAATGTGCCAAAGACCCCGACTCTATAAAACTTGTTGACATCTCTGCCTTTGTCTCAAATGACTGCTCCGTCTCACTCCTTCCCTTTGGCCTCCATCTTCATTTTTCAAAAAGGCTACAGGCACTGTCTTCACTTTCCTGTCTTCTGCTTGTGCCTCCATCTCTACGGTTCAGCTTCTGTTGCCACCGCTCCACCAGGATGGCCCTCATACTCACGCCTGCTCTTGGGATATGCCAACCTCAGAGTTTCGGTCTTGGGGCCAGCTAGCCACTTCCTCTGGGATCCTTTGCTCCCCCTGGCTGATGCCTCCCACATGCAGCCCTCCAGTCTTGACCTAAACCTTGGGGTGCAGAATCTGTATTTCCAACTACCTGCCAAACAGTGAGTCTACATGGCTGTCCTTGAACACCTTAAACTCAACATGTCCAAGGGGGCTCATCTCCTTCTCCTTAAGCTTGCTTCTGTGACAGTGTCTGTCATCGTCACATACTGACCAGGCAGCCTCCAAGCTAGAACCTCAGGATCATCTTAGATGCCTCCTTCCCTTTCATATTTCATATCCAATTGCTTCCTAATTGTCCCTTAAATCTGTTCCCTCTTGTCATTCTACCCCTGATCCTTCAAGCCCAGTTGACTCACATAATCTGTCCTGGTGGCCTCCCAAAGCTGCAAGCACCAGCTATTTTAGGCAAGAACTCCAGCTCCCTGCTTTCCGCTTCCTACCCTTAGCCCCCATTTTATTGTCCATTTCTGGCCACTCTAGTTTCATCAGCTTTAGATTTCCATACAATTATTTTCCATAGTGATTCTCTATCTGCTTATAGCTCTGGTTTCAGTTATGCAATTATACCCACTGTCTCTGGGAAGACACATCCTAGTGCAGTTCCTACTCCTGTGAAGCCCACTGCCTAATCCAGCCCCTGGGGCTCCTATTCTGTCCTTTCACGGTGATATTGTCATATATGCACCCGTTTCTTTCATCAAGGACTATAAGTTCCTTGATGACGAGGATTGCTATTTACTCGTCTTTGAATTCCATCATGGGCACATGATAAGAAGGATAATAGGGCTTTTAAAATGGAAAGAGTGCGGTCTATGCAGGAAATATTTAGGAATGATTCAAGGTAATACGTGTACCAGAGAAATGCAGGGGGAGGGAAGGGCTGTCGTGGGTTGAGTCAGTACAGGAAGCTGGATCTCCAGCAGAACACAGACATTGTAATTACATATCCCCCAAACAGGAAAGTGCTGGTTACTCTGATGAAGCCTAACTTTTCATTCCTCCCAGTGCCTTGAATTCTCCACTTACTCTGTTCCCGTCTCATAACCCGGCTGGGATGACTATTGCCTGTAACACTAAGAGTTGTTCAGAATGTCATGAGAAGCCTGGTGCGGCCAACTTGAATTCATGAGCCAACAACCTCCCTGCATGTTAGGGCCAGGAGTTTGGGAGGCTCCCTCTTCTGCTAACTTGGACCAAAGGGATCTTGGAGCTCTGGCTGGCCCCAGAGTAGCTCCAGACTCAGAAACATTCATCATTGCTGTGAGCACATATCCAGGGAGTGTTTGATCATGAGCTCTCCCCAGAGTCAACTCTCCAGCCAAGTGTGAACAGCCCTTGTATAATCCTGGCTGAGGCCCAGGGACCTTGTTAGATTTTTCCAAAGAAGAATCCTGGGCCTTCTCATTGGTTTCCCCATTTATTGTTTCCTGTAATGCTATCATGTGATTGGAATAGTGCTGTCCTTAAGGCTGTGTCCCTTTGGTACTATGAGCTCAAGTTTTGTTCCCTCTCTTCCTGGCCTTGTGCCTATCCAACCCCCTTGGCGGAGAGATCACTGGACTGCACTGCGGCATCATCAGCCTGGATTTCTTCATCTAAGCCGTTCATCACAGGCACCAGCTGTGTACGCAATTCATGCCCCATTATCAGTTCTGTGAAGGGAGCTATTTGGATTTGGCTCATATGGATGGAAAACCCAGTCCTTAACCGGGAGTTGGGTCATGCTAACAATCTTCTCTGATTCGTTCCAGCAGTCTGACCCCTCTTATCCTCCCCTCTCTGGCCCCGTCTTCCTTCCAGCCACTTACTCTTACCTCACTGCACTCCTAGCTGCTGCAGGCCCCAGATGTTCCAGGGGAGCTTCTAGCAGTGACTGGCTGGCTATTCAGTGAGGCTGTGCAGGTATACAGACACTTGGCCACCCACACGACAAGTGGTCTAACGAGACGGTGCCCTAGGGAAAGCGTGTCTGACTCCCAGCCCTCTTCAGCATGGCTTTGTCCCTCCCAAGAGGCTTGTGTCCCTCTCAGCATTTCATTGCCTTCTGAAGCTTGACACAGATATTTATAGCCCAAGCAACTCCACAGTTGCTCAGTGGTCTTATCCATGGTCAGCTTGTAAGTTATCACAAAAACCATCTTCTGGCTTCTTTGGTTCCTGGAGCAACTTGGTGAACTCTTGTGCAAAAGTAGTTTGGGCATATGATAGCATATTTATATGCAGGTTCATCCTCAGGGAGCCAAAAATCCAAGTCAGGCCGGGTGTGGTGTTTCACCCCTGTAATCCTAGCACTCTGGGAGGCCAAGGCAGGAGGATCGCTTGAGCTCAAGAGTTCAAAACCAGCCCATCTCTACTAAAAATAGAAAAAATCAGTTGGGCATGGTGGGCGCGTGCCTGCAGTCCCAGCCACTCAGGAGGCTGAAGCAGAAGGATTGCTTGAGCCCAGGAGTTTGAGGTTGCTGTGAGCTAGGCTGACGCCACGGCACTCTAGCCTGGGTGACAGAGTGAGATTCTGTCTCAAAAAAAAAAAAAAATCCAAGTCGTCATGTGATCGCTCACTTTTTTGGGTTTCCGAACATGAGAGAAGGCCATGATCCTCAGTAATAAACAAGAAAGAAACAACAGAACATGCAAATACATGAATAAAGGAGAAGATTCTGTGGTTCTACAAAGCTTCTGTTTCTATTGATGCACATCCCTGCAAATGCCTTCTCTTCTTGCCCAATCTAACCAGGTCTCTGGCAGCAAGTGAGAGAGAGAGACAAGTAATAGATCCAAAGAAAAAACTGCACAGCATCACTCTTCTTAAAGTCATCCATCACATCGTGCTGAACATCCTAGCTCCGTCACACAAGCTGATCTTGCTATGCAATGGCCTGGAATTTGCACCATCTCTGTTGATATAATCCCTAACTATTACCTTGCATAAATCACAGGATTTATCAGTCCCCTGGCAAATGTCTCTAAGTATAATTTATATACAGTGTCATTAACAGGGTACCGGCTTGCTGATATTTTTAAACCAATCCAGGCTTGGTCGCCTTGAAGAATGCTCACTCCTTTTCAGCAGATGGGCTGCAGGGCCCGTCCCGACCCGTCCTCTGCAGTCCCTTGGGCTTTAGGCTGCCTGCTTGCTCTGCTTGGGGCTACAGGATCTCTTGCTGTTCTGGTTTGGTGCCGCTCAGCCAACCGACCTTTCACTCTCTGGCTTCCATGCTGTCTTCCAGCTCACAGCCAAGAGTCGGAGAGGGGCTCCCCAGAGGATCTGCCTTCTGTCATCCGTACATGGCTGGGCCTGGAAATCTTGACAAAGCACTTTCTATAAACCGCGGTGAGGGAGGGCAAAAATAACAACAATAAATAACGCCTCTGAGTCATCCATTAACCTATGCTGATGCCACCTCTGTGTCAGCTGTCTCATGTTGATAGTGCCACCTAGAATCCCTGACAGGGCCGTGCAAGCTTGTGCATGTTCCCTCCCCCACAGCCCCGCGGATGAACACCCCTCCCGTACAGCCCATCTGTCCCGGTTCCATGTGGCTGGGCCTGTTTCTCTCCAAGCTGCTCTCAGCAGAGCAGACTTTATTTTCCGTGCTGTTGCCATGAAGGTCTCCAAATCCTAAGCTTCCCTTTGGTCTTTGCTGCAAACCACCACGTCTGCTATTTGGCAACGCACTGCTTTGCTAGCTTGCCTTCAGGTCAGGCCTCTAGATTTCCAAAGTCCCAGAGTTAGGTTTGGCTTGGGAAACCTCCACCCACCAGGGCCATAGGGCTCAGCCCACCAGGGGAGTGTCTGCAAAGCTGAACGGGCTATTTCTCTGCCTGTGCCTCCTTCTCCCAACCTGTCCTGTTCTTGCTTAGCTAGACTCTCAAGGGTTATTTTGACATCTTTGTCTCTCCATGGCCCTGCCTTAAACAGACACGGCAATAAATGCACACCAATGGCTCACCTAGAAACAAAGTCTTCCTGACCATGTAGCTTGTTAATTCCATGAGCAGAGGAGCACCAGCCAAACGAAACTCAGACCTTGTTTGCAGCTTCTGGTCAAAACCACAGCTCCGTTCCAGAGGACAATCACATTATTTAACCTCTGGACTTTCTCTATGCCTCATGCCTATCATGAAGCATATATGGGAAGGGGGGCGTGGGGTTTCCATGCCACACCCGAACACCACTCACTTCTCATGTCATTCCTCAGCCTCTGGGTTCAGGGGTCCTCAAAGCATTTCTCCCTTTATTTTATTGACTGTAGTGTGCAGTATTTGGTCATCTGGCATGACCTTGGCCCTGTGCCAGGTGCCAAGGCTGTCACCATGTTTAAGATCACTACCCTCTGGAGGCTTCTCTAGTTGGGGAGGCAGACGCTTTTGAAGGTAAGTTGCAGAGTGTGAGCAAAGCACTATGGGACCCCCAAGGACGAGGTTGGGAAAGTCTTTATAAAGGCAAAAGTACTTGATGTGGGTCTTACAGAAAGAATAGGAGCTTAACCAGGAATGAAAGGGCAATGGCGGTCCAGCTAGAGAGAGGGCAGGGTGCAGGACACAGGGCGTGGCGTGCAGGCCAGTACATCGAGCTTGCATGTGCATGGACCCAGCCAGCAGTGAGGAAGTGTGAGACCACAGTCAGGTCCCCATGTGCCATGCTAAAGGATTCAGACATTGTCCTCGAGATGGACAAAGAGTCCCTGAAGGTGTTTAAATAGAGTTGGGTGTGAAAGATGGGCAGGGAGAGAAGTTGTGATGGTCCTGATCTGAGACAGAGGGAGACTGGCTTTGAGGCAGTGGGAATGCAAAGAAAGGTGATCTTTCTGAAACAGGATAAACCAAATGTAGTGATCTATTGAAAATAGGGGAAGAAAATAAGGAAAGCATAGAGAATCTCAGTGAGGGTTTGACTTTGAGAGATTAGAGTCAGGATGTAAGCAAGGCAGGATGAAGACAGAGGTAGGGGAACAGTGGGGCTGTAATCAGACCATAAAGGCTTCGTGAATACGGTCACTGGGAAAGAGGAGTCAGCGAGTGCAGATGAGTCTTTCATGGAAGTTTAGTGATGATGAGAAGGAGGGAGACTGATAGCTTTAAAGGATTTTTCTAAAATAAGGGAAAGAGTATATTTGTAAGTAGAGGGAAGGCATAGTAAAGCAGGAGAGATCATAGGGCTGCCATTTATTGAGTGGGTACCAGGTGCAGGCTTGGAGCTCATGCTTAACACGCATATCTCATTTCAGCATCATGCCAACTTGATTAGTTAGGTGTACTTATATCGAATTGCAAAATGAAGAAACTGAGGCTGACTGATGGACTCACCCATGGATGGATCCACCCCAACTTGCTGAGCAGTTGAAGCAGAAGGACGGAGTGGTTGGGATAAAATGAGGTCAGGTGGGAGCTAATAGAATGGGAAGGGTGATGCTTGAGGGGCTGAGGAATGTCTAAATTCTACATTTGGGATTTGAAGCAGTTCTGGCTGGAGCTCCATGGTGTAGTCACGTGAACATTATGGTTATGCAGGATGAGCCAACTGAAAAGAGCCCCCTGTGGATGGTGGCTGCAGGTGACATTGATGCAGATGTCTGTTGTTTCTTTCTCTGCTTTTTATCTTTTCCTCAAGCCTCTCTGAACAGCACGTTCAGAAGAGTCTGGTTTCCATAGAGCATGGTGTGTCCAAGAAATACCCCATGTTCCTGCTGCATTTGCTATTTAATACTGTAGTTGGGAGAGGCAGCCTTGCTTTCTGCCTGCCTGTCTTTTTGAAGCATATATGAACTACAAATAGATACAGCCCACATTTTGCCTCAAAGATATATTCTTTGCTTTCTTCCAGTTGCCAAGTTGAACTCCAAACTGATGTTTAATTTATCTGTGGTAATGAGGACGGGGATAGCCTTGCATAATTGGAATCTGAAGATAGGCCAAAAGCTGCTTTTAGCCAAAATTCCCTTGTCCTTTCCCACTAATTCTTTATGTCTGAGTTGCTAACAAATGGCAAATTGAGTGATCCGAGTTTCATTAGTTCTTCGTGGGTACGTCTGACCTTGCATGCTGGGTTCTGACTGAGTGGTCCAGGCAGTGCAACAGACCAGAGTGCTCTAAGATGTGGGTGCCTGGTGCTTGGGTGACCATCTTCACAGATCACAGGAAACCAAAGCTCTTGCATCTACCACTCACATGTCTTTCTGCAGAAGTGTGGAAAAACACCCGCTCAGTCTTTGACTAACCTCAGCTGAAATGGAAGAATGAATAAACAAACTGACGAATGAATTTCTAAGCCACCTCTAAATGGAACTCCTGGGCGACTCATCTGACGTGAGAGGCAAACCTTACATAGATTTCTGAGCCGTGTGAACACACTGCTCCCAGTTGTTCTTCCATTTACTCTTTGCTAATAATTAAAGACTCCAGCATATTCCAGTATGTGAGGCGTTTTGGAACATTAGCCAAAATACAAGATGAAATTTACCAGGGCTTAGGTATAAAGTGATTCACTTAGGGTTTTATCCTTAAGGTCTTCTCAAGCACAGAAGTGTAGTGCAAGCATTAGGTGACATAAGAACGTGGAGTGCAAGGGGCCCACTGTGCATCAATCCGATTTATACAAAAGGAAAATGAAGCCTAATGAGGTTCAAAGACTTGCTGAGAGTCTTAGTCAAGAGACTGTTTGTTCAGAACCAAAATCCATTCAAAGAGTCTTAAATTTAAAAGGAGGTTTATTGCAGAGAAACCTCATGGAAACCAGGTGAAAGTGGTTTAGCGGGGACTTGTGGGAACTGACAAGTCATTGGTTAATTTCTCTGTCTCTGTCTCAGTGGAGCCTTGTGGATTCTTCTTCCTGCTTCCAGGAACCTTTGTTGTATCCTCTGTGGACCAGCTTCTCTGCTCACTCATGACCCTCCTGAAAGGTAGAGTCCACATCTCCATGACTTTTCAGCGAGACTCTTCACCGCTAACTGACCTGGGCAGGGGTCTCATTGGCCCAGCTTAGATCAGGGGCTCAATTCTGGCCTGTGACTGTGGTAGGGGTGGAGCTGACAGGGACTGACTCTCTAAGAAGAGGTCAGGGTGGGTGGTACACCACTGGCCACTCTAGTGCGCCCACGATGGCCCCGGTGCTTCAGAGCCCGGCTGTCTGACTCCAGGCCCGCATTCTCTCTCTGACTGGAAGGGCTGGGTGGACTCAAACACAACTGCAGTCAAAAGCAAGGTGTTTCTCCAGAGGTGAGTGCAGTCATAGGGAAGGAAAAAAGGTGTCAGACCTGCTCTATTCCTCCCTGGCCAGATGCCAGCCATCCAAGGGGGTGTGGCTGAGACATTTTAAGAATAACCCAGAGACAATTCAGAGCACAGCCAGACAAGTGACAGTGATGGTGGAGGGATTCAAAATTACGCTGCAGAGGAAGTGGTTGGAGTGACTTGGCATATTCAGCCTGGAGAAGGGAAGACTTAAAGGAGATGTGATTCTTCTGTCCAGATGTTTAAAGAGCTGACTGAATTCTTTAAAGAATTTTATGTTTGTGTCTGTCTGCAGAGGTCCAGAAATAGTACCAATGGGTAGGAATTAAAGGGAGGAAGTATTTTGGCTTAAAATTAGGGACAACATTCTTTCCATGGCAGTATCTAGACATACGCTGCCCTGTCATACTCAGGAAGAGGTAGGACGATCACTCGTAAGAAGAGCTGTAGAGTGGATGCATGAATTAAGAGATTTCTAAAGTCTGTTCCAGTTCTGGAATTCTATGGCCCTGCCACAGGTGCATCTGGTTGGCTGGATTGATGGTCGTCACAGGAGCAAAGGCCACCGTGTGTGGTCAGTTAGATCAGCAGGATCAGTGGGTACCAAGCAGCTGCCCCCCTGAGTACAACAGGTTGCCCTGGTCTTGGATCCCTTCAACTCTGGGCCACCTCAGGCATGAGACAAATCACTTTCAGCTGGGATGTACTGAATCATTCAAGCCTCTCTGCCACCCACAGGGTCACCACCTACTTGGAGCAGCCAGAGGTGGCTGTAGGTTGCCCCTCAAAGCCCAAGATATGAAATCGTCATTGAAAGGAATGCTTTAGTTGCAAAGATCAGAAGCTTGTTCAAAGTGACTCAGATTTTTTAAAGAATAAGGGAAAAGTGTAAAGGTATGCATTTTAAGGATATAAAGAGGTTTTACAGAAGCCTGAGAAAATCTCAACATTAGGAGTCAGGAAGGGCAGGAGGACCTGGGGACCTCAGCAACAAGAGTTCCTGGTCTTTACTTGAGGAGGTGCATGCCACTACTTATTTGTGTGACTCAGCTCCAGTCCTCAGGGGAACTTATTCTTTCCCCTTGTGTCTCTTCACTCAAAATCCATGAAAGGCCAGTGATTGCTACCTAGATGATAAATTGGCTAGTTGGATCTCTTATCCATCCCCAGACTGCTAAACTCTAGTCTTCAGGGCCTGATTATCCAGGGGCTGTATCTAGAGCAAGTTAAACTAGAAAGAGAGCTTGGACTTGGCAGAAAAGTTGATCAAATCATCCAACATCAAGACAAACAAGAGTCCGGAGTAACCCACTGCAATTTGCACTCAACCAGTTCATACTAAGCTGAAATCCTTTATACCTTTGCAGTTTTAACTCCTTTTCTCTTCCTCTACGGTGCCTTTGTTTGCATATCCACAAAATCTTATTGTTCCCTATGGATTCAGCCATCCCAAAATACTAGATCAATATGCCTACCAAGCCACATGCCTGTATGTAATGGCTGAGTTCAGGTGAGAAGATTGAATATCCAGCTTTGGTTGCTCAATCTAATTAATTCACTCATCAGTACACATAACAAATAATTACCAAATGCTGAATCATGTGCATAGCTGTTGTTTAGAAAAAAAGGTGTAAGCTATGGTTTATGTCCTCAGGCAGCTTGCAGTCTATCTGAGAAACCAAGACGTACCCTCAAGCAAGTAAACGCAATATAAGGTAATTCTTACGATTTCAGAGCTAAGTGGGCTTAACCAGGCTTGTGCTACAAGGCACCAGGTCCAGGGCATTCATCATGGCATACCAGCCAAGCAAAATCCAATGTCTTCATTCAGCGCTGACAGAGTCACTGTCTCTCTGCAGCACTTAACTACAGAAACTTTGAAGTCTTCTGTTACTTATTATGCTAAGTCCAACTGATCAACATGTAGAATGAAGATGGAGCTCCGGAAAAGTTAGCGCACAATCTGGGTGACAGGTGCTGAGCAAGGACAGCCTCTTCCCACGCTCTCCATGCAGCCTGCTGTTTCCAAGGAATGATATTATCATCCTCGGCTTCTAGTACAGGACTCTGTGTAAGATTGTCTAAGACAGTCACTGGCTGCAGTTTGTGGACGCTTCAGGACTGCACTTGGCAAGAACCCTCAGAATTATGGAAAAAAGAAGCTCTTAAGTGGAATATTTCTATGTAAAGAAACAATAGATGTTTTGGTTGTTTCTGTTGATTTCTTTGTTTTTATTTTTAGAAATGGGATTTCAAAAGGAACTCACTTGTCCTGGTCCCTCAGAATGCAACTTTTTCAAAGTGTTCGCATCAGCAATGCCCTAGATCAGGGGTGGGGAACTTTTCATGTTGCAAGGCCACATTAATTTAGCTGTAATCAAATATGGCTGCATTCAAGAAACTTCAATTAGATATACTTAAAAACATTATTTACATTATTTTGTAAAAATCTAACTGCTATCTACTTAATAGTTTCAAAAAATGAAAACGATTTGTTAATTTTAAAGCTAACTAACCTTGTAATGACTTTGTTGTGTCTGTTTTTTGTTGGAAAGCATTTGAATATTTGGTTGCAGCATGGAGGTCCACAGTTATTTGATCCTCTAGATGGGTATCAGTCATTCATGACCTTAAGGGCATCTTGATTTGGGTTAGGTAGAAGAAAGTAGATTCACAGCAATAAATGGTTGAAAATCAAGACAGCATTTTTCAGGCATGTTGCTGAAGGCCTGGGTATTCCACTGCATTTTTCCATATTTCTATTGGATCTTTCTTACCATCAAACAATGACTTTAAAATATCATCTACTGAGGGCTCAATCAATTCCATCTTTAGTTCTTTAGGTGCTTTGATGATATCAACTAGGTGAGGCTGAAATGCTAATTTGAATGTGATATCATGATTCTCAAAGTCAGTAAACCTTTCATTGTATTCTTCAATTAATAGGTCTATAAGAGCTGCATATTCTTCAAATGATTGCATATATCATCCTGCTCATCAATGACCTTCGCTAATTGGGGAAAATGTTCATCTGAAATTTCCTTTTGAAGAAAAAGTGTTTTGAGGAAAGATAGCTTTTTTCAAAATGATTGGATTTTTTTGGCCACAATCACATATAGACTTAGTTTTAGCTTGCAAAGAAATATTCAAGTCGTTTTGATTGACATGATATCACACAGAAATGTTGCATTCCTATAGAAATCTTCTTTCAATAATTCACATTTCTGATTCTGTTCTTCATAAAATTTAATTATCTGTTCTTGCAGAGGTAAAATTTTGGCTAACACCTGTCCCTGCAATAGCCAGTGCACTTTAGAACAATACAGGGCAAAGCCACACTGAATACCTCATAGTTCAACTTTAGCATATTAGGAAGCTGACAATGCCATGTTGCATTTGCATGAATATAATTAACAATACTTACAACTTGTTGCAAAGCTTAAAATAGTAGCTTTAGCACAGAGATTTTGCTAAAGATGCAAGATGCAATGAAAAGAAATGAGGGCATCTGGATCTGTTAAGAATTTTTTTATGTGTGCAATAAACCCTTCATGTTTTCCTGTCATGGAAGGTACACCGTCTGTACATATACTCACTAAATTTATAAAATTCAGTCCAACATTATGACATTTATCTTGAAAGTTATTGAAGATATCTATTTCCTGTGGTCTGTTTGCAAGAGTGCCCAAGCAAGTAACTCTTCATTGCAAAGAAAATCTTCTGTTAGGACCCAAATGAAGTATAAAACCTGTGCTGAGTCAGTAGTATCATTTGATTCATCCAAAGCAATTGAATAATATATATTTTCCTTTTGAAGTATTGCATGAAGTTGTTCTGTTGAAGGCTAATTCATGCTGCCGATCAGTTATGGCTCTCCTTGAAAGAGGCAGTTGTTTGTACTTTGAAATGTTATTAGGGTCTAAGAATCCTACAACTTAGACGATGCATTCTTTCCCAATTTCTACATCACTGAATGTCTTCCCTTTTCCCCCCAAGTAGATAAGCTACTCTATAAGTTGTTTCAGTGGCATTATTTCCAGGTCTTATTGCTGCTTGAAAGAATTGTTTTTGCTCTTGCTTTTCATTTTTTAATTTCTGTAATACAATCTTTCACAATTTCTCCCTCTAATTTAAAATATTTGTGGTCCTTATGAGTGTTATGATGCTGATGAGCATTGAATTTCTTTAATGTTGACATTTCAGCATCACAAAGCAAGCAAATCATCTTATCTTTAGCAGAAACAAGATAATACTATAATTCCCAGTCCTCATTAAAAAATCTGTTTTCTTCCTTCAGCTTTCTCTTGGTCTTCTTTGATATGATACGCTGTTAAGCAGACAGAATTAAAAAATACTATTGAGCTGTGCAACTATTCACAAATTCCACTTCAAACAGAAACTCAGTGTACTGTTGTCAAAAGCTGATAACAGACTGGCGTACTTGACCCCCATAAACTCAAGCCAACCAGCTGTGTGCAGTAGTGGCACCAGTGGTGGTGGTGGGGATGGGGGGAGTTAGAACTAAATCATGAGCATAGCAGTGGTCAATTTAGCCCTTAGGATTTACTAATGTTCTAATTGTGCTGGTCAATTTGGGAGGATTATTTCATTGAAATTTATTGTTAATATATTCCTTGCTATTTTAAATGTATTCATTTTAAACCTAAAACAAAAATGTAAAAGATGAACAAAAATGTATTAATAAGAATAAAAGGATTTGTTCTGTAAAATTTGGGTTCAGTCAAAAGGCTGTACTTAAGGACCTAGAAGACCACGTGTGGCCTTAAGGCCCCAGGTTCCCCACTCCTGCCGTAGATGTTATGGGTCTTCACTCTTGGTCAGCCAGCTATGCTGCCATGCCTGGCCTCTGCCTTTTCAAAGTGACCAGCCTACCAGCGGCATCCTCCCCCTGCCCCTTGGCTCACACACAGATTCCATCAACAAGCACTAACTGAGGCCCGCTCTGGGCAGGGTGCACCGGGAGACTGAGGGGACAGAGCAGCCCTGTCTCCCAGGAGCTCACCAGCTGACAGGGGGAATTACAACAGGCTGGACATCTTTAACATAAAGCTGACTCATGCTGGGATTTGGATTGGAATCACATTCATTGCATTAACTTGGGGGAGAGCCTATATCTTTAAAAGAAGAAAAAGATAAGAGACCTAATAGAAAAGTGGGCAGTGGATATGAAGATGCAATTAACACTGTGGGAAACCCAAATGTAAGGTAATTATCAGTCACTCTAGAAATCAAAGAAATAGCAATTAAGACAACAGGGAGATACCATTTTGTGTCCATCAGACTGGGGAAAAAATACTAAATTGAAAAATGCCAATTGTTGAGGATGGAAGAAATAGGAATTTCCATGGAATGCTCCAAGGAGTATAACTGGGTCTACACTCCAGAGGGCAATCTGGCAGCACTTAGTGAATCCCACATCTAGGCATATAACCTGGACAAACTCTGAGGCTCAAGGATGTGTTTATTGCAGCATAATTGGTGGTAGTGATGAGTTGGAGGCAATGTAAGTTTCTACCACAAGGAGGATTGATATGAGCATTTGATGGAATGCTATGCAGTGGTCAGGATAATAAAACAGATGTATACTCAGTGTGGGTAGATCGCAATAAGATAGTATTGGCTGATGACAGTAACAAAAAGATTAAGATATACAGCAAAATGTCATTTATATAAATTCAAAACACATAGCCTGAGCACCGTGGCTCACACCTGTAATCCTAGCACTCTGGGAAGCCAAGGCAGGAGGATCTCTTGAGGTCGGGAGTTCCAAACCAACCTGAGCAAGAGCGAGACCCCTTCTCTACTAAAAATAAAACGATTAGCTGGGTGAGGCGGCACACGCCTGTAGTCCCAGCTTCTCAGGAAGCTGAGGCAGGAGGATCGCTTAAGTCCAGGAGTTCAAGGTTGCAGTGAACTATGAATGATGCCACTGGACTCTAAGTGGGTTGACAGAGCAAGACTCTGTCTCAAAAAACAAAACAAAACAAACAAACAAAAAACAAACAAAAAAGCACATGCACAAAATGACCATATCCCCAGCAGCCACAAAAGTGCCTGATACAGAGTAGGTCCTCAATAAATTGTTTTTATTGTCTTTATTAAATATATATGCTAAATAGCACTATACATTTTTCAATGATATAAATAAAATGAGATCCATAACATATTTATGTAAATTAAGAATACATAGAAACACATATTTTTATTTGTGTTTCTGTTTTTATAGGGTATATATTTTTAAGGGTATTTTTACGGGTATTTTTATTTTTAAGGGTATATACAAATCCAAAAATATTTAAGGACAAGATTCTCCTATACAGTCATTCAATGTTAGAAGGGAGTTCCCTGGAGTGAAGTAAAATTAATTCATAAAGCTCTGTTGTGTCCTAGGTCAAACATCTTCAAGAACACCCACTCTCTATGCTCTGGTTTTATATTCACTGAGCAACATTCTGAAGCCTGAGAGTTTTATAGAGATCTGGTTGCAGAAAAGTCAAAAAGAACATTTCCCCAAAAGAAAATATATGAATATTCCACTAATTGGAAAATATCTGAGCAGCTCTGAGCAATATAAATTATTAGCATCACTGTCTTGTGGGTTGAGTTATTAAGACCAGTATTCCAAAGCATAGTTGTTTAACTGATTCCTCTATGTCTCTAAATAAATGATTAAATATAGATTTAGGTTTAAGTTTCTTTGAAAGAACACTTCCTAGACGGTTCTGTGTACTTCCTACCGCATCACATTAGGAAGAAGGCACATCATGTGTGGTTGTCTCACTTTTAATGATTCTGAGATTGGTCCATGGGTTCAGGTGGTGTTTGGCCTTATTTCATCAGTACAAAAGTTCCCATCTGCTTTCAGCTATTGGTTTCAGCATTTATGGATAACCACTGTCTGGATTATTAAGGTTTGCAAAATGATTTTATAATTCTATGATTCCTTCTGGAACACACTTGCTGCAATTCTTTACCAAGAATTTTCCCTCATCAACTATTTAAAAACCCGGAGATGTAATTTGCAAAAACAAACAAAATAACTGTAAAGACTTGACATTTTTTCTTCCTCATCGATTTTCAGAATAGGGATAAAAGTTACCATTAATAAGTTCTAGTGGAGACCAGTATGTTTCTCCTACTGTTACATACTCATGAATTTTATATATTGGATGAGCTTGAGTCAATTGCCATAATTATTCTCTTTTTTCTCTCTCTTTTAAGGATCTTTTCTTTTAAACAGCTTATAGTCAATGAACGCATGTATGTAAATTGTACAGTTTGGTAAGTTTGGGCATGTGTATACAACCATGGCACCGCCATGAGGGTAGTGAACATATCCATCCTGACCTAAAGCTTCCTTGTGCCCTTTGCAATCTCTCCCCTCTGCTCCTCCCCCAAGCTGTATTCCCAGGCAACCACTGATCTACCCGATGTTGGAATTTTCTGGAAATTTATATAAATGAAATAATATAATATATACTCTGTATCCGACTACTTTACTCAGCATAATTATTTTGGGATTCATTATGTTGTTGCATGTATCAGTATTTTTTATTATCAAGTATTGCCGTTATGACTATGTCACAACTATTTAGCCATTTATCTATTCATGGACATTGGGCTGTATCCAGGTTGGGACTACTACAAATAAAGCTGCTAAAAACATTTGTATATAAGTCTTTGTGTAGACATAGAATTTTATTTCTATTGGATAAATACCCAGTAACAGAAAGGCTACATCAGACAGTAGGTATATATTTAACTTTTTAAAAAACTGCCAAATTAGTTTCCAAGGAAGTGCTGTTGTACATTCCCACCAGCTAAGCATGACAATTTTAGTTGCTCCACATCCTCTCCAATATTAGTATGGTCAGATTTTACAATTTTATCCATGTGTTATGGTTTGAATGTGTCCTCTTTAAAATTCAGGTGGCCAAAGTGATAGTATTAAAAGGTGGGGTCATGAGGTGATTAGGCGATGAATCTATGAGGGCTCCTTCACCATGAATGGGATTAGGTCCTTATAAAAGAGGCTTCACATAGCTTTCAGCTCTCTTGCCCTTCCTCCTTCCCCTGGGTGAGGATGCAGCATTCCTCGCTGTGCAGTGTGCAGCCACGAGGCGCCGTCGTGGAAACAGAGGGAGGCCCTCAGCAGACAAGCAAACCTGCTGGTGCCTTGATTTTGGACTTCCCAGCCTCCGGAACTGTGAGAAATAAATTTCTGTTGTTTGTAAATTGCCCCATCCCAAGCATTTTGTTATAGCAGCACAAAATGGACTAAGACTATGTATATGTACTTCATTGTATTTTTATAGTAGTCACCCTTATCTGTGATTTTGCTTTCTGTGGTTTCAGTTACCCATGGTCAACAGTGGTCTGAAAATAGGTGAGTATGGTATAATAAGACATTTTGAGAGAGAGAAAGAATGGATATTCACATAACTTTTATTACAGTATATTGTTACAACAGTTCTATTTTATTATTATTAATATTAATAGTTGCTGTTATTACTCTCTTACTGTTCCTAATTTATTCTTTTAATTTTTGTTTTGTTTTTAGTGGAAGATGAGAGCTAATATTGTGCCCAATTTATAGATTAAATTTTATCATAGCTATGTATAAATAGAAAAAAATAGTATATATAGGGTTTGGTACTATCTGCTGTTTCAGGCATCCACTGTAGGTCTTGGAACATATCCTCCCCAGATAGAGACAGTCTACTGTAATTTGTATTTTCCTAATAACTAATGATATTTGACATCTTTTCATGTGGTTATTTGATATTTTTATATCTTTTTTGAAAAAGTGTCCAAAGTTTTTGCCTATTTTAAAAATGTGGTTTTTTAATTGTTGAGTTTTGAGAGATTTTTATGTTTTCTGGATACAAGTCCTTTATCAAGTATATGCTTTGTAAATATTTTCTCCCGGTCTGAGGCTTGTCTTTTCATTTTCTTAACAGTGTCTTTGGCCAGGTGCGGTGGCTCACACCTGTAATCCTAGCACTCTGGGGGGCCGAGGCGGGTGGATCATTTGAGCTCAGGAGTTCGAGACCAGCCTGAGCAGGAGTGAGACCCCCCCATCTCTACTAAAAAGAAAATATAAAGAAATTAGCTGGACAATGAAAAATATATAGAAAAAATTAGCCAGGCATGACTCTGCATGCCTGTAGTCCCAGCTATTCAGGAGGCTAAGGCAGGAGAATCCCTTGAGCCCAGGAGCTGGAGGTTGCTGTGAGCTAGGTTGATGCCACAGCACTCTAGCCTGAGCAACAGAATGAGACTCTGTCTCAAAAACAACAACAACAACAAAACCAGTGTCTTTTGAAGATCAGAGAATTTCTCATTTAGATGAAGTTCAGCATATCAATTCTTTTATCAGTCATGTTTCTGGCACTGTACATAAGAACTCTTTGCCTAAACCAAGTTACAAAGATTCATTTTCCTATATTTTCTTCTAGAAGATGTATAGTTTTAGGTTTTACATGTAAGTGTATGATCTACTTTAAGTTCATTTTTTACCTGTTGTGAGATATGGATCAAACTTATTTTATTTGCATATGTGTATCTAATTGTTCCAGCACCATTTGTTGCATCGTTGCTTTCACTACTAAATTGCCTTTGCACCTTAGTTGAAAGCCAGTAGTCTAAGTATGTGTGTGCCTATTTCAGGATTATCTGTTTGTTTATTTGTCTTTATGTTAATAATTCACTCTGTTAATTACTGTAGCTTTATATTAGGTCTAGAAATTAGGTGATGCTTGTCCTACTACTTTGTTCTTCTCAATCAAAGTTGTTTTGTCTATTCTGGGTTCTTTACCTTTCCATATGTATTCTAGAATCAACTCAACAATTTCTACAAAAAAACCTCCTGGGATTTTGATTGGAATGGTGTTGTATCTGTAGATCAATTTGAGGAAAACTAATATCTTCCCAATATTGAGTCTTCTGACTCATAAGCATAGTACATCTGTCCACTTATTTAGGTCTTTTTAAAATTCTCTCACAATGTTTTGTAGTTTTCAGTGTTTAGGACTTGCACATCTTTCATCAAACTAAGTGTTTCATATTGTTGATGCAACTATGTAAGTGATATTTTTTTAAAGTTCAATTTGTTTGTATTAGTGTATAGTAATACAATTGCTGTTTGTATATTGATCTTATATCAGTTGCTGTAGCCTTTTTGTAGAATTCATCACGTTTTCTACTTAATCAGGTCACAAAAGACAAAGACAATTTTACTTCTTTCTTTAAAAATTTGGATTCCTTTTATTTCTTTTTTTTACCTGATTGTACTAGCAAGATTTCTATTAAAATATTTAATAGATAGAGTGAGAGCAAACATTCTGGACTTGCTCTTGATCTTAGGAGAAAAACATTCAATCTTTTGCTATTAAGTATGATATCAGCTGTAGATTTTTCATAGATGTTTTTTGTCAGATTGAGGAACTTTTCTTCTACTTATAGTTTGTTGAGGGACTTTTGTTTTTAAAAATAGGAATACATGTTATTTCCTCTCCTGTGTCTACTGAGATAATAATATGGTTTTCATTTTAAGTTAGTTAATATCTTAAATTGCATTGATTGATTTTCTAATATTAAAGCAACCCTCCATTCCTGGGATAAATTCCACGTAATCTTCATATATTATCCTTTTCATATTTTGTTAGATTTGATTTGCTAAAATTTGATTAGATTTTTTTGTATCTGTATTCATGAGAGATATTGGCATGTAGTTTTCCTTTTTTATCTTTGTCTGGCTTTGGTATCAGTCATGCATATCTCAAAAGAAGTTGAGAAACATTCCTTCCTCTTCAATTTTCTGGAAGAGTTTTCTAAAATTGATATTATTTCTTCTTTAAATGTTTTATAGTGCATGTCTGCTGGTGATGAATTCTTTCAGTTTTTGTATTTTTGAAATAGTCTTTATTTTCACTTTGAAGACAATTTCACTGGGTATAGAATTCTAAGTTGACAGCATTTTTACTTGCTTTTAGTACTCTAAAGATGTTGCTCCATTGTCCTTTCACTTGCATCATTTCCTATGAGAAGTCTACTACATCCTTATATTTGTTCCTCTGTATGTAGTGTGTCTTTTTTGTCTGGCTACTTTTAAGATTTTGTCCTATGCTACTGGTTCTGGGTATTTTTATTAT